>BSBN01000987.1:10000000-10100000 GCA_027924645.1 Cunninghamia lanceolata | reverse complement strand
AGGGAGAAAGTGTTTTGCTCTGCATTTCTCCGTAGTTTGGATTTTGGTCTTGCGGTTCGGGACTTAAGTTTATAAGGTCCTTAGCTATCTTCATTCTAAATGATTTATGATTTGGTGCTCCAAAAAGCAAGTTATTGATTAGCAGAGTTTGATAGAGTTTGTTGTGAGCAATCTGTAATCTATCTTCAGGTGATATTTGTTGTCCTCAAGTGAGATCTGTTGCAGTTGGATTTGTCAGCTCCCAAGTGATTCTATGTTGTTCGTGGATGCCTCCAAAATGTTTAAAGGCGTGTGCTTGATCCACAAGCTATAATGAAGTTTTTGGAAGCGTGTGTTTATGTATTCTTGATGTTTCCACCAGTTTGGCCGACTTGGGTGTTAACATTCTTTGCGGATGTGTTTCTTGGATTGTAGAAGAGTAAGGAAGCGTGTAAGGATGTATTTGGGTCTAAGCTAAGCCATGAAATGTTCTTACTTCATTCATTTTCTCTGCAATTTTGTTTAGGTCCAAACCTAATTTGATTTATGTATGTATGCTGACCTTAGAGGTAGTTCTAATGGTTGTAAGTTGTATTGCCGACCTTGATGAATGTTCAAAGGTTGATGATTGGTATAAATATATGTAGTGAATCTGTGAGTGATGTGAGAAAGTGCAAAGATGTGAAGATAAAGTGTGTGTGTGTTATAAAGGCAGAGAAGAAGAGATATACTGCGCTTCAATGGAACTGAACTCAGACATGTTGTAGACACTGTTATATAAGTTCATGGCAGTGAACCACCCACCCTGGCAGTGAGCCACCCCTTTGGTACTGAGCCACCCTTTGGCAGTGAGCCACCCCTTGGTAGCGAGCCTTTTTGCAGTGAGCCTCTTTGTTCTTCGATACATTATATTGTGAGCTAACACTCACCGTGGTTTTTCCCTTTTAGGGTTTTCCATGTAAAAATATGGTGTTTATGTGCATATGGTGTTGATGTGTTTATGTTTTGATTCTGCTATTCATGTTTAATCTTCATAACAGATTAAGGAGTTAAAGTAAGTGAATGTGAATGTGATTTTGTTTAAAGAAATGAAGGTTTTTGATACAACTGATTCATCCCCCCCTCTTAGTTGTGTTGTGCCTTCAACAATTGGTATCAAAGCGAGGTTCCTTGGAAGAAAGCCTAACAACTTAAGGTAGATCCAGGATGGCACATAAGAAAGATATTCCTCAATTTGATGGATCTGACTATGCCTATTGAAAGGTACGAATGCAAAGTTATCTTATTTCTATTAGTTATAATGTATGGAAGATGGTTAAAGATAAATACACAATACCTAAAAGTGGTTAGAAGTCTGATGAAGAGATTAAGGATTATGAGACTAATCACAAAGCAAAAAATGCTCTATTAAATGCTTTGTCTAACATTGAAATGGTGAAAATTGTGGATCTAGAAACTGCTCATGAGATCCGAGACAAATTGAAAAACATTTATGAGGGTGACAAATCTGTCGAGAAGGCTAAGTTGCAAAACTTGAAGACCACATACGAAACCATGCAAATGGCTGAGGATGAGAACATAACAAGTTACATACATAAGATTAATGAAGTTGTCACTAGCATCAAGGGTCTCAGTGGAAAGTTAGAGGATGTGGATGTTGTAGATAAGATACTCAGAAGTCTTCCCAAATCTTATAGTCACAAAGTATCTGCCATTGAAGAATTGTTTGACATGGGCAAGCTTTCAAAAGATCAATTGCTTGGTAAAATGACTGCTTTTGAGATGAGAGAATTTGCTTTTGAGACGAGAGAATTTGTTACTACTAATGGCCCTGTCATAACTAAGACTACCTTTAAGGCCAAGGAAAAAAAGACTGCTAGATCAGATAAATATGTTGTGGAATCAAATGAAGAAGATTTTGAAGAGCGAGGCAAAATTTGCAAGTAGAATGAAAAGAGGCAGCAAAGGAAAGTTTAAAGGTAAGTTACCTTTCAAATGTTTCAATTGTGGTAAAATTGGTCACTATGCTTCAAGATGTCCTAACAAAGCTTTGAAAATCAAAAACAGTGAAAGTAAAGGAAAGATGGCAAGAAAGAGTTACTATGTTAGAGATGATGATGGTGTAACCGATGTTGAACTCGATTCTAATGATGATAATGGTAGAGAATGCTTGTTTATTGCACTTAGAGAAGAACCTGTTTCTACTAACCTTGCAATTTGTGTGAAGGAAGGAAGTCCAGGAGAGTTGTCTGCATTTCATGTTGAAAAGGAAGATGAATGGATCATTGACAGTGAATGTTCAAATCACATGACAGGAGATAAGAGTAAGTTTGTTAAGTTTGAAACATATGATAGAGGACTAGTTAAGTTTGGTGATGATGCAACTGGTAAGATTTGTGGAAAAGGACCAATTACTTTTGATGGCAAAGCATAATCTTCTAAGCGTTGGACAAACGTGTGACAAAGGGTATAATTTGGTGTTTAAGGATAATGGGTGTGAGATAAGGAAAAACTCTGGAACTTTAATTGTTGTTGGTAAGAAGACTCATGGTAATGTTTATCATTTGAAAGGTACTGATAATTGTTGTTTGTTGGCTCAGACAAATGAAAGTTGGTTATGGAATAGGAGAATGTGTCACATTAACATTGACAATTTGGTGAGAATAAGCACAGTACAAGTGGTGAGAGACCTACCTAACATTGTGAAACCTGCCAATGTTATGTGCGAAGAATGTTAGTTTGGGAAGATGGCAAAGACTACTTTCAAGAGCAAACAACAATTCTCTATTGATTTGCTGGAGTTGGTGCATATAGACTTATGTGGCACTACAAAAACAAGAAGTCTACAAGGTGATAGGTATTTTATTCTTCTTATTTATGATTATTCAAGAATGACTTGGGTTACCTTTCTTAGAGAAATATTAGAAGCCCTAGACAAGTTTAAGGTATTCAAAGCTATGGTTGAAAATGAGTTGGATTTGAGAATCAAGTGTTTTAGATCTGACAAAGGTGGTGAGTTTACTTCAAATGAGTTTAATTCTTTTTGTGAAGAACATGGAATAAAGAAGTATTTGTCTGCCCTTGGACTCCTCAACAAAATGGAGTGGTTGAAAGGAAAAATAGAACTATTCAAGAAGCTGCTAGAACAATGATCAAGGAAGTAGACCTACAGAAAGTATATTGGAAAGAAGCAATACACACTATTGTCTACATTCAAAACAGACTGCTAGTCAAAGCAGAAGAAACAAAGAAACCTTATGAGTTGTGGTATGGAAGAACTCCTACTGTCAAATATTTTAAATTTTTTAGAAGCAAATGTTACATTAAAAGAGATGAAGAATTAGGAAAGTTTGATGCTAGATGTGATGAAGGCATATTCCTTGGGTACTCTACTAAGAGCAAGGCTTACCAATGCTACAATAAAAGACTGAGAAAAATTGTTGAAAGTGCAAATGTGAAGGCAGATGAAGATATTCAACCAAATGGATATGAGTCAAATGGATCTGCCAATATAGAAAATGTTGAAAAAGACAAAGAAAAGGAAGTTCAGGCTGAAATGCAAGTTGCTCCTAAAGAAGAAGAAGTTCAAGTTGAAGCTCTGGAAAGAATTCCTAAAACTCCCAGGTATGTACAAAGAGATCACTCTGAAGATCAGCTTATTGGTGACAAAAGGAAAGATGCGTTGATAAGAAGTGGAGCTGCAGAAGATCAAGTAAATCTTTGTTTACTCTCAAAGGTGGAACCTAAAATAGTAAAAGAAGCATGCAATGATGAATATTGGGTCAAACCAATGGAAGAAGAACTAATGCAGGTTGAGAAGAACAAGACTTAGGAACTTATCCCTAGACCTGTAGACAAGAATGTGATAGGAACAAAGTGGGTATTCCAGAACAAACTGAATGAAGTTGGAGAAGTTGTGAGAAACAAGGCAGGACTTGTGTGTAAAGGCTACTCACAAGTGGAAGGAATAGACTATGAAGAGACCTTTGCTCTGGTGGCAAGAATGGAAGCTATCAGACCATTTTTGACATTTGCAGCACATAAAAATTTCAAGGTACACCAGATGGATGTGAAATCTGCTTTCCTAAATAGTGAGTTAGAAGAAGAAGTCTACATAGAGCAACCAAATGGATTCCAGCTATCAGACAAACCAAATATGGTATGCAAATTGAAGAAGGCTTTGTATGGATTGAAGCAAGCTCCCAAAGCTTGGTATGCAAGACTCTATAAGTACTTGTTGCAGTAGGGATTCAGTAATGGATCTGCAGATAGTAATCTGTACATCAAGATAAGTGGAGACCAAATTCTAATTGTTGAGATCTATGTTGATGGCATCATATTCAGTGGAAATGAAAGTATGTGTAAGAAATTTGTAGATGAGATGCAAAAAGAGTTTGAGATGTCTATGTGTGGTGAAATGAACTTCTTCCTTGGGCTACAAATCATTCAAACTAGTAAAGGTATTTTCACTTCTCAATCAAAGTATGTTAAAGAGTTTTTGAAGAAGTTTGGAATGGAGGACTCTAAACCAGTATGTACCCCTGTGATTATTGGTTGCAAGTTGAGCAAGAATGATGAATCTCCTAAGGCTTATCAGAGCAAGTATAGATCAATGATTGGAGGACTGTTTTATCTAACCTCTACTAGACCAGATATCATGCATGCAGTATGTCTTGTGGCTAGATTTCAATAAGATCCCAAATAATCACATGTTGTGGTAGTGAAGAGGATATTCAGGTATTTGAAGGGCACTCTAGATCATGGCTTGTGGTATCCTAAGAACAATGATTTTTCTTTAAGTGCCTATACAGATGCAGATTGGGCCGAATGTGTTGATGATAGGAAAAGCACAAGTGGAGGTGCATTCTTCCTTGGAGATAGGGCGATGTCCTAGCATAGCAAGAAACAAGAATCAATTTGCTTGTCTACTGCAGAGGTAGAATATATTATTGCAGCATCATGTTGTACTCAGGTGCTGTGGACGAAATAGACCTTGAAGGATATCAAAGTTGAGTATGATGAGCCAATCCCCATTCTTTGTGATAACACAAGTGCCATAAATATTTCAAAGAATCCAATGATGCATTCAAAGACAAAGCACATTTCAATTAAGTATCACTTTTTGAGGGAGAAAGTTGTAGAGAATGAAGTGAAGCTTGAGTATATGCCTATAAAAGATCAAGTTGCTAATATATTCACTGAGGCTCTTCCAAAGGATACATTTGAGTATCTTTAGGAGAAGTTAGGGGTTGTTGCCCCTCCTTCCTTGTACTAGATACATAAGAAGATGCATCAGTCCAGTGTGCCTCAAAGTACATTTCTCCTTTTGGACTGATGTTGGAAGCTACCTCTCAAGGGGAGCAAGTAGTGGTTTTAGACGATTGTTGTAGACAGGGGGAGTAAAGAATGATTGCAGATTAATCAAAGCAGTAGTGTGCAAGTATGTGCAGTGGAAGAGATGTGATGCCCTTTTCCACTGATGTCAAATGGGAGAGAGATCATGTGAAAAACTCAGGGGGAGAAAGAGTTCAGATGTGTAAAAAGAAAGGGGAAGTTCTGATGCAGAGTCGTGTCTTGATGGAGGAACATGTTGTTCAGTTTTTCACATCATATGTTGCCATCAATGACAAAGGGGGAGATTGTTGAAAGTATGTGCTAATTGGTGTTGTCATTGATGTCAACATGTTTGTGTTGTCATTGGCGCCAACTGCTTCTAATATTGTTGTTTGTTGATTGATTGAATTGTCATGTTAAGGATACTATTTGAGTTTTTGCTCTGCATTTCCTCTGAGTTGAAGACCGGAGCATGAGATCTGGATATGTTTTAGAGAAGTGTTTGAAGATGCTAAATCTAGAATTTGGTGGTCTGGATCATTGTGTAGAAAAAGTTCTATTCACCAATTTGAAGACTATTCCTGGCAGCATTTGCAGTGTGACAGGGAGAAAGTATTTTGCTTTGCATTTCTTCGCAGTTTGGATTTTGGTCTTATGGTTTTGGACTTAAGTTTAAAAGGTCATTAGCTATTTTAAATCTAAAGGATTTGTGATTTGGTGCTTCAGAAAGAAATTTATTGATTAGCAGAGTTTGACAGTGTTTGTTGTGAGCAGTATGTAATCTATCTTCAAGTGATATTTGTTGTCCTCAAGTGAGATCTGTTGCAATTGGATTTGTCAGCTCCTAGGTGATTCTATGTTGTTTGTGGATGTCTCCAGAATGTATTGAAGGCATGTGCTTGATCTGTAAACCATAATGAAGTTCTTGGAAGCGTGTGTCTAAGTATTCTTGATATTTCCACTAGTTTGGCCGAATTAGGTGTTAACATTCTTTGCAGATGTGTTTCTTGGATTGTAGAAGCATAAGGAAGTGTGTAAGGATGTATTTGGGTCCAAGCTAAGCCATGAAATGTTCTTCCTTCATTCATTTTCTTTGCAAGTTTGTTCATGTCCAGACCTAATTTGATTTATGTATGTATGTCGACCTTGGAGATAGTTCCAATGGTTGTAAGTTGTATTACTGACCTTGATGAATGTTCCAACATTGATGATTGGTATAAATATATGTATTGAATCCATGACTGATGTGAGAGTGTGCGAAGATGCGATGATAAAGTTTGTGTTGTAAAGGTAGAGAAGAAGAGATATATTATGCTTCAATGGAACTGAACTTAGGCATGTTGTAGATGCTATTATATTAGTTCATGGCAGTGAGCCACCCCTTTGATAATGAGCCACCCTTTGGCAATGAGCCACCCCTTAGCAGTGAGCCTTTTTACAGTGAGCATTCATTTGGGCAGTGAACCTCTTTCTTATTCAATATTGTTACTACATTATATTGTGAGCTAACACTCACCGTGGTTTTTCCTTTTTAGGGTTTTCCACATAAAATTTTGGTGTTCATGTGTGTATGGTGTTGATGTTTTTATATTGTGATTTTGCTATTCATGTTTAATCTTCATAACAGATTAAGGAGTTAAAGTAAGTGAATGTGAATGTGATTTTGTTTAAAGAAGTTAAGGTTTTTGATACAACTGATTCACCCTCCCTCTCAATTGTCTTGTGCCTTCAACATTTACCTAATGCAATTTGATCTATGTTTTTTTGGTTTTTCTTGATATTTTGGATCTAATTACTCTGAGAAAAGCAGTTGTTTTAAAATGAACTAAACTAATGATGTAAAGTACTTGAAATAAACTAATCTAGTGAAAGAATCATATTTATCCTATTAAGGAAATTGCAACATTTGATTACTATTCCTAAGAGAAATTTTAAGATTAGCTAATTACTATCATAATAAAAAACATTAAAGAACATGGAATGTAAGACACATGAGCCTCCACTACCCTCAGGAATCCTTGTGTTGGCAACCTCTTCATCCTCTTGCAACAGCGAGGATCTCCTCTTGGGAAGGGATGCAAAGAGCTTTAGAAAGCTTGAAACATGAGCTCAATGTGAGCTAAAAGAGCACCATAGCTTGCAAATGGACAGTGTATCGATGCTTTGAGAAGCTTTTAGCAAAGCTTGGATGAAACAACAATAAAATAAAAGGCTTGTAAGTCCTGTATGAGCGTATGGATGCTATGTGGAGAGTAAAAACCTATAAATATTGGATGCACAAATGAAATTGCCTCTCTTTGTGCTTGAGGGAGGAGGGTATTTATATCTTGAAAGGGGTCATGAAAGGTGGGAGAGATTGAAGAGTTAACTCCCTTGATTGGAGAGTTAACACATTTGCTTGGGAGTGAACTAGGCTAATTAGGGAGTGAACAAGTCGATATAGTTTATCATTGAAGCAAAAATGGAGTTAGCAAGAGTGCATGAGTTTACAAGTAGAGATAAAAAGGAGCTAATTATGCATGCTTGAAATCTTGGAATAGTCAACTCTATGTTTAGGCCAAAATCTCAGGCAAACAAGAATAAAACGGGTCAAAACAAAGCTTTTTTGCATCTAAAACTTTAGTTTTTTTCGCGGGTGAAAAGACACCAGGGTTGCCCAGGGGTTGCCCCTTTTGCCAGTCTAGATCGCCCAAGGGCGACCCATGGGCGACCCACAGAGGAGTCAACCTGGGTTGAAAATCCTAATGAGAGATAGCTAGTTAGGTGAAGAGGAGGTGAACTACCTCCAGAAACTAGTCAAAAGGTGGTCAAAAACCAAATCTCCACTTGCCAATGTCAAATCTCCTGGGGGAGATCCTGAAATAATAGGGGGTAATTTGTCCTGGTTGAACAAAACTAAAAACTAAAAGTTGGAGATGGCTTGGGAGGTCCTCTAAAGGGCTCCTAAGGGTGGGGTTGGATGAAAAACACTAGAGAAAGGTCAATTTATGACAAATAGATGAATAAGAGGCATAGGGATGAAGTTGCAAGCACATAAATGAAAATTGACAAGTGTCAAAAAGTGTTGAAAGCAGAGGAAAGGTTAATACAACAAAGGGGAAACAAAAAGAGAAGTGAAAACCCATATGTTACCAAGAGAATCATTGTTGAGAGGGCATTATTTCATGCTTAGATGTACATGAAAAGGATTATGAGTCATCATGGGGTCCTCATGGAGGCTGTGATTGATTTTGGTGCTTACAGGACCAAAATACAATTCTCTGTGACTATCACTAGAGTTGTGATGAGAACTTGTTCATGCTCAAACCATGGCACCCAACTTTTAACCTAATTTGTAAATCTTTCTTTGTTATGCCTATCTAGGTTTGACTCCCCAATATTTCACTCCAATTATAGTTTGAATCTTGTTTTGAAGCAATTGGCAACAAATTGGGGAAGTTCCTAGCTATTGATGAAGGCTCTTCAAATTTCTTTCATTCCACATTTGCTCGCATCTTGGTTGATCTAGATAAATCTAAAAATATCCCAGTTGATATCTCTCTAAAGATCTCTAAGCATAGCTGGAACCAGTTTCTAGACTATGAGGGTTTACCGTTCCATTGTCGAAGATGTTACAACATTGGTCCCATTGTTGCCAGTTATTCAAAATTCAAATTTGATGGACAAGCTACAAGTGGAAAGATGATGTTGTCCACCATTACTTTGTAGACAAAGAGGAATCAACAGACCTCCATGATGTTATATGGCATGAAACTACTCATTTGGAATCCCCTCAAAAAATGAGGACTCCGGATGAGGACGGGCAAAAAGGATTCCAATCCACACATACAGACATTCATGGATATTCCCTTCCTGAGATGGGAAGTGACACAGTCTCTGACATGAAGGCATTCAAGTCAAAGAATGATGTAGTTTCAGCAATACTAGGTAATGAATCACAAGGTGAAAAAACCAATTCCTCAATTATTAATATTGGGGCCTCAAATGTTGGGATTGCTCTAGAAGCAGTACTCGATGAGGTCACTTCAACGATGGAGGATAATAGGTCTATTGTAGTAGATCAACCAAGGGATGAAAACCATCAATGGATAATGGTTACATGGAAAAAGGAAATTAACAGGTAGTGAGAAAAGTATGATGACTCTACGCTCCCATGTTAAGATGGGTAGGCAAGAATATGAGGGATAATAGCTTTTAGGTGGTCTTAGTTTAGTAGATGTCCTTATGCACCCCTATTTTCAGGATCGCATGCATTTTATCATCTTTGCTAATGGCCCTCTTTATGAGCAGCCAATTCTCCAAAATGTTTTGTTTATCTATTTAGTTAAATGGGAGTGACGCCTAAAAGGTCACAATTCACTGATAAAAAAAATCAAAATCACAAAATAAAAAATAAAAAAAATGTATAAAAATATAATATATTGAAACTAAATTATTATGAGTATTCCACTAATAACTCACATACTTATTATAAATGATACAATTTTAAATTATATCATATTATACATATAGATAGATTATTATTGATGAAAAATGTATTCATAAATTAAAATTGTAAATACTATAATATTATTGATATAAAAATTAAAGGTGGGGTGTCCTCCAACATTGGCCTCTTTTCTTTGGTACCTTGAGACATTGGTCTCATCTTTATTCTTTGGCAAAATTTGGTTGGAAAGAAATCATCAAATCTTCCAAGGCTATAAGATTTTTATTAGGTATGTCTTGCAAAAGATTTTAGATTCAATAAAAGAAACTTTGGTGGCTAAGTCCTCTATGGATGAAGTCATGGCTCCCTCAAATACTTTGATTTTAAGGCAATTAGATTTGGGTCATTTGATTGGCTCTCTTCATCCTAGTTCTAGGATCAAATATTCTAATAAGGAGAATAAATTAGGTAAATGGTCTCCTCCCCCATCAAGTTTTTTAATTAATACTAATGGTTCTTCTTGAGGAGATTTGGTGCGAGAAAGATTGGTGGAGTTGGGAAAGATAGTGTTGGTTTGGTTCGCTTCTTTTTCTCTTTTGCTAAGGGGTTTGGCACTAATAATCAGATTGATACTCGAGTCATCCTTATGGCTTTGGAGAAAGCTTGTGAGCTAGGTTGGAAGAAGATAATTTGTGAGATGGATTCCATGGTGTTGGTCTCCCTTCTAAATAATGAGAAGTTTCATGAGTCTTGTTGGAGGTTAGCTTCTTTTGTGGAGTAGATTCCTTGTCTTTCACGAAACTTTGATGTCATCTCTTTTATTCATATTCCTAGAGAGTGGAATGATGTTGCAGATTGTTTGGCTAAATGGGCCTCTAATGTTGATCACAACTAGAATGTCACTGAATGGGGTTCCATGTTGACTACTCATTCTTTGAAATTTCTAAAGCTCCTTCATAATGTTTTGGTTTGATAGTTTTGGTATGTTATTCTTTGGTATTATGTGCTTTGATGGTTTTGTGATTTCTTTTGGTTCATAAAGGTGGCGGGATTGTGGGAAACCTCCTTGGATTTTTATCCTATGGGCTTTACTGACAATTGTTGCTATTTGGAAGTCCTCTTGTAATTTTTTATGGTTTCTTTGTTAATATATTTATTCTTTTTTGCCAAATATATAGATAAAATAAAATAATTAATGCTATAAAAATTGTAATTATTATAGAATAATATAATTATTACGGTTACTATAATTTGTATAAATATTAAGATATTGTTGTAAAATTATAAATGTATAAAATAGGAATTAAAAATGAAACATGAAAATATTAAGTTATAATTTTTATAATAAATATTTTGAATAATTATTACAAATATAATTTTAATGTTTTAATTTATTTTTGATTAATTAGGTAAAATAGGTTATGAAGGTGTCCTGATCAAGGAAGTAATAGCAAAACACCAACAAAACATTCATAGACAACAAACCCAAACAACAACAACAAAAGAGAACAAAACACCAAATCCAACACCAACAAAAAAGAGGAAAACACATATCACATTGACTTACATTTGTTTAAGGATTTTAGCCACCTCTAGTTCCTATTGATAGAAGTTTTCATGGAGCTTTAAAAAATATTGGAGGTCATTCTTTTCCTCCTCAAACATTTTCTTCTTGTTGCTCCTTATTCTAGTACTTGGACCAACCTTAATATTCTTCTCAGCATTAGTAGTTTTATCTTCCACACATTGTATCTCGGGGCCTTCCTATAACTCCTTGAGTTTCTCAATTACGATCTTGATACCCGTAGCAATATTTTGAATAGTGCATTTGCTTACCTTGATAACTCTATTTAGGTTGTCCTTTATGACAATTAACTCCTAAAGATTAATCAATCTTTTGTTATGATCATCCTTCCACTTTTCCAACTCCACTAGCATGACTACACTTTTTTCTTTCATTTCAAATAAATCCTTCTCTAATTTATTAAACTTGGGGATAGCCTCCCATCACTGAAAAATACTACTCTCATCCTCCCTTTAAACTTGAACCTACCCACCCAGCTTCTTCTCCCTGATAGCTAATTTCAAATTCAAGCAGTTGATTTCTACAAAGAACCACTTCATTAGGGAGTGTTGTGTATCAGCTGCCTCTCAAACCGTACCCAAAATATTAGACAACTCTTCAATTGAAGGGGACTTCACCACTATAATTGAAAAGGATTTGGAGATACTCGGTGACGGATCTTGAATCCCTATAAAGGGGGCCCCCATCGAGGGTTCGAGAATAACCGCTTTCCCTTTTCTTAGCACCCTCTTCTCCTCAACTTGGGCATTCTCCTAACATATCTCATTATCATCCTTCTCATCCACCTCTTCCTCATCCTCTGTGTCTTTAGAAACCACCTTTTTCCCTTTCCTATTTGTTTTCCTCATCGGCCGGGGCTTGGCCTTGGGTTTTTCCATCAACTTTATTCTCTTACTCCCTATAGGAGCTTCAAACTCCTAAAATTCCTAGCACTCTAAATCCTCTAGAGACCTAATTTCCTCAGGGGATGAATCCTCAAAGCCAAAATCAAGCATACTCCTATTCTCATCATCCTCATGGGATTTCTTCAAGGAGTGTATAGAATTATTAGATGATGTATTTGAATAATCAACCACTTTCAACATTCTCTCCTACCTTAATTTTACACTCAAGACAAGGCTCTTAGGGCTCAACCTTTAGGGTTTCATATAATTGACAATGAGGAAAATAAATCCTTGGTAAAGAGGGGTCATGTCTGGGGTTTTTTTGTAATCCTTTACAAAATTTTCAAGGAAGAAAGAAGATAAAAATGAAATGATACCCACATTTTATGCCTGAAGTGATTTAGTAGAAAAAAATGATACCCATAAACAAATTTGAATCTTCCTTCCAGAGACACAAACCTCATAATGCAGTGTGCTACTTCGCCTCAAAGTGGCTTTAATGAGTTTCTCACATACCCAGAATATAATTTCACTAGTTTCTCTTTCTCCTTGTGCTTAAGGAAAGTTTTCAAGGCTTTCTCCCAAGACCTTCTTTCTTTAAACACTTTGATCCCCTCTGTAGATAAACCTGTCACAGGTAAAAGCAAGAAGTTGGGTTCACATATAGGGGAAGCATTGGGCAAAAAAAATCTTGACAAGAACGAGCACCCATTTTTTAAAAAATGATTACCCGTTTAGGAACCGTGTCTAAGCCTAGAATTAGAATAGGTACCTATTATGCTTCAAGATCCTGACCTACATAGGTACCCCTTTCATAAAGGTATTTAAAAAAAAAAAAGGCTTAGAAGGTCATTTTTTCCAACAGAGAGTGACAAAGAAAGATAGTAACTAGGAATGGGTATTCACATGCTGACCCCTTGCCACCACTTTTTTGAACACTTTTTCATACCTGCCACCTTCTCCCGCCAAATTTGCAGTTCCTGAAGACCTCCAGGTAGGTTTTCCTAAAAAATTTAATATATTTTTTTGTTGTCTATAGGTTTATATTTAGAGATTAGAGTTTAAGTTTTATGATTTATAATTTTGAGCGATTAGGGTTTACAATTTACAAATTTAAGATTTTTGGTTTACAGTTTTAAAAAATATAATGAACCCTAAAATGTTAAATTTAACTATAAACCCTAAAACTATGAACTATAAACCCTAAAACACTAAATTTAACTATAAACCCTAAAACTAAAATTTAACTATAAACTATGAACTGTAAACCCTAAAACTATAAACTATTTAAACTATGAAATTTATAATTCAAGGCATTACACTTAGTACTAAATGCCATTATCATGACAATAATAAGAGTTAAAATATAGCCACAACATCTTGACCAATGTGACCCATAATACCATATCATACGCAACACATTTAAATTGAAGAGTAATTTCCAATGTTGAAGATGCCTAGTTTAATAATGGAGTGTTCTACCATTCATAGAATACATTCTCCAAGACTCATCTACAACTTCAACTAGCTAAGCATTTCACCTAAGCCTTTCCATAGAGCCAATGGTTTACCTAACCACTATTTGGAAGTCAAAAATTATGCTAGAAAGGTAGAAAATTCATTTCTCTACCATACATTTCTTTCATGAAATCATAAAATTCCTTAATCAAATATAGTTTCTACCCACTAGAAAATAACAACCATATGTTTTTTAACAAACAAAGATCAATAAATAATCATACATTACATATTATACTACTTTGAATGACTATCTTCCTGAGATACATATTTACTTACATGGATGTAAGAGGCATTCATGCTACAATTAGAACAATAGAAGACAAGACACAGGGATCTGCTAACCATATACTTAAAAACAATGAACACTACATTTTTTGTGTCTACGAGGCATGAGAACATGTCTCCAAAATATAAAAAAATGCATTCATTAAAAACTAGAAGAATAGAGGAACTTTGACAAATGAAATGCAAGTGTCCTGGTAGACACGCAAGTAAAATGTGGAAGCATAGAGACGATGCATGAACCATTTAATGAGATGCCTAAAAGAAAAGTAAATCGCATGGAATGCAATGAGTACATGACATGCACAAATGGAAGTGTTAAAAAAATATGTAGAAACTTTATAAGTAAATACAATTGCAAGCGTGAACTAGTTTCCACAATCTTCACCAGCATATTTACTATCATTCCAAAATAGAAGCTTGGAATAGGTTTAGACATCCTTCAACATATACCAAATAGTACATATGCATACAAAGTGAGGAATCATAGACAAGGCATGAGGATCATTTGACAAAATGTCTTATTATGACTGCTGCACAACATAGATAAGGCATGCTACTATTGATAGATGTATATGATGAGCAGATGCAAAATGTGGAACTATGTAATGTCCACTTAGGAAATTAACAATTAATAACAATATTTTACTAAATTACTAAAAAATAAAGAAAATATAATATATTCATAGGAGAAATATTCCATATTATAAATTATTAACACCCAAAATTCATCATAAATAATTTACAAGATAGAAATGCTTCATATTCAAATATACACATTTAAAATAAATGTCTTAAGGTCATCCTTTCGCAAGGTGGTTGTAAGGACCCAACTCCTTGAAAATAAAATAATACTAAACTCTAAATTTGAAATATCGAGGGATTAAAAATTTTGATCTAACAGATGTAGGAAATGCAGATTCATGAAATTTTACTATTAATTATAAGTATTGCTCAATGTATGTTATAGAGATGAGACGAACATGAATTTAGTTTTCTAAAAGCATCAAGTTATGAAAGATCACCAAAATGGTACCTTACACAAGATAACCTATAAGATCAATGGATCACACATACCTTAAATTCTCCATTACATCCTACATTCACTTTTGACAACTTGCTTTCTCCCCAGTGACTTGTATCCTTATCATTTGCATAAAACTAACTAGACAATCTCATGTTATTACGACTCGGAAATAACTACACAAAAAGTTATGATCACAATGTTAATTATAAAAGAGTATCCTATATCCGAGGTACCTGAGTACTAGTGGCATCCTTCACCATCTAGATTGCCTACATGCCCTGTATCCACGAGATCAAGGCCTTCCTTTGGATATGACTACACGGGGAATGCAAATATGTAGTTCTATTTTGCACTATGTTTGATGCAATTGTTGAGTGGGTATCCAATCCTTTCTAAGGTTATTCCCTACCCCAGACAGTTCTTTGTCGGCTGCCACCCACTCGGTGAAACAGTGACGGAATTCCTAAGAAGCTAATTTTGTAAACACACCTCCTGGGAGTGTTTGACGTTTAAGTTTTTCATAGGTGGATGCTTTACCTAATACTCATTTTGTTCGATGAGGTTTTCCATTGATAGTTTTAAATTTTTTTGTCATGGTAATCATCATACAACTATTTCAATAAACTCGTCCTTTCTTTTTAGTTAATCTTTTTAATGAGGTATTCAAGGAGATTTTCCCTTCCCGCGGATTTAACTTTGACATTTCTCTTATTACTCCCCAACGATTTAGAGGGATGGTGCTTAGACGTCGTTGTTGCAGTTATGTTAGGCACGAGGTACTTGGTTCAACGCGATGACATTACCCATAAACGTGACACATAGGTACCATAAAAACTGAACACTATGATTTATTTTATGTTTGCACGTTTGTTAAAGTTTACCCAGCTAATAGAAAAGATATACTTACATCGAAACTAATAAATAAATTGATAAATGAAAGATACTTCATTGAATCCTAATGCAAGTTAAGTATAGAAATTATGCTTGATCAATTCATTTATGCAAAATGAATAGGACTACAAATGATACAATCAATGTAATGAATTCATAATTGCACATAAACTAGAAAAGATATTCTATCAATAATGCATATAAAGATTTAGTCTTAAGAAAAACAAGGGACTCTTATTTTATCATACAAGTAAATAATTGATACAACTTCTTGCATGATCATTACTAACTGGAACCAAAGAGGACTTAAGATTAGTTGAAAATTAAGGCAGTTATCCCCACAAGAGGTTTACTTGAAACTCCCTAAATGGGTTTATACTTTAACAAAACTAACTAACCTCTATTGTTAATAAACTTTCACCAATAATTAAGTACTTTATAACAATAATATTCTAACATCATTATTGGAAATATCGTTTTACAATTGAACTACTTATAAATCACAAGATAACTACACTACTTGAATGACCAACCCTAAATATATTTATGCTCTATGCTTTCATAATAATACTTTTCTTTAATCGATTCAAAAAGCATGAGACTTTGAAGGATACTTGATCAATCAAATACATAATGATCTATTCTAATACCATTGGAGGATTTCCTCATTTACATTTTTTTTAACATCATCCTATCCACTTATTCTCTTATACATATCTTCCATATCTTTTAACAATTCTCTTTATTCAATTTTACTTATCTTTCACCTTATTATTCCTTCCTAATCATATACTATACCCCCCTTATTTATACTGTTATATTTGCTTCATTATCTTCTTTGTATAATCATTTCTTTACTTCACTTATTCTAAATTTATTTCTACTTTATAATTTACTTCTTCCGTTTTATCTTTAGTCTCTCATTTATTATAAAACATATCTTATTATATTTCCTCGTCACTATATTACTCATTTCTATACTTTTATCTTTCTCTTTCACACACCTTCCATTTTAATTCATTCATCAATTTTCTTCTTTTTACATTCCCCACCTTCTTACTTCACACATATAACATACTTCATAATTTATATCACTCCTACACACCTTCACTTACATCTTCTACTAATTCTTATTACATATTTATACTCATCTTATAATCCTCATTTGTTATACACTCTCCCACATTTTTCATTTATTTTTCATTTATTTTTCATCATCACTTCTATTACCATACCTCCCAATTCTTCTCCCTTCATTCCCTTCATATTATTTAATAATTCTCCATTCACACCATTTCATTTATACACCATTTTTAATATTAATTTTTCTAACTCATTTTTCCTTAATTTACTTAATCCTAGTTTTTTTATGTGATGTTGAATTTATTTATTAAAATATCATCTTCAACTTCATTCCACATTTGTCTCTCTCCCAAATGTGGAATGGTGAAAAGTGTGTTGTTTTTGGCAGCCACTTGCATTACAAAGTCCATGCAAAAGAAAAAAAAAGAGTGTTCTTGCACAACTAAAGCAAAATAAAAAGTGGGGAAAGTTAGAAGTGTTTGCACTGCAATCCAATAATTGCTATTTAAATTACATCGAGTTTAAAAATTGTGGTCAATCTTGACTTCCAAACAAAATTGTATTCCATGGCAAAAGAAAAATGAGTCTTCTCACACAGTAAAAGTAAAAGCGGGGAAAGTGGGAAGTGTTCTGGCACACAAAAATGAAATAAAGATGTAGAAATTGGGAGGAAATCATAGCTCAGTTTCTGAGTGTTCATTTTGGATTGGGGAACCCAAACTTGTTTAGGCTTGGCCTCTTTTTTAATTATAATGACAAAGGAAAAAGTAGGTATAAAAGTGTCGAAAGAAGATTGAAGTTTAGGGTTAGTAGTTTGAGAATAGGGCATGGACATACATCAGAGCATAAAGGAAAGACGATTTTCATCAGATGTGGTTGCAAATACCCCAGCACACATGTATTCAAAATGTAGAAGCATGCACAAGGCATTTAAACTATTTGACAGAATGCCTCAAAGAGATGTCACACCTAGAATGCAATGATTGCAAGCTCTGCACCAATAGATTTGTTAAAAAAAGCTTTAGAAACTTTCAAGCGATTGAAATTAGTAGGCGTAAAGCCAAATCCATAATCTCTGTCAACGTTACCCCTATCTGTGCCAAACTGGGTGCTTAGAAACAGGGTATGATCTAGCGGAAGGGGAATTTTTGTCAGACATTGTAATTGCACGAAATATGGTAGACGTGCGTACAAAAATGTGGAAGCATAGACAGGGCACACGAGCTATTTCCCTCAAGGAAATGTCATAATATAATGATTGCAAAATATGCATAAGATGGATTCATTGAGAAGGCATTAGAAACTTTCAAGCAAATGCAATTGGCAGGTGTAAAGTGAAATTCTAAAACCTTAGCAACGTTCTCCCTGCCTACGCACAAATGAAGTTGTGGAACAGGGTATAGACATCCGTCCTAGCTTAATGGAAAGGGATTTTTTTTTATAGATGTTATAGTTAGAAACATTTTGGTAGACATATATGAGGAATCATAGACAAAACACATGAACTGTTTGATAGAATGTCTCGCAAGATAAACACAAAATGGATTTGCAGAAGTTTGTTAGCTATTATCAATCAATCTTGAGGTATCAAGATGGAATATTGTGCAAGAACAAGATTTTATATAAATGAACTATTTTAAATAATTTGGACTTATTACTAGACCAGATTTGAAAAATCTGCATAAAATAAATTATAATTTTCAGACTTAGACAGTTGTTGTAATCAAACTCTAAAGAAACAACTAATGGCAACCCACAACTAGCAACTGGGATGACCACGAGAATATTAGAAATCATAGTGGGTATGTTATCCCTTAGTAATCCAAAGGAGTAGGCTTCCACATCAATAATGAAATTGAATTACAACTACAATCCAAGGTCATAATCACTGCTCTAGTATAGGGAATAGTCAGCTGCAAATATTAAACTTCCTTCTCATTATATACAATTTTTTTTTCTAATGCACTCACTAATTCATAGTTGCTCCCTTGCATAAAGATGATTAAAATTATGCTGACAAACAACATGTATAGGTTTTTAAAGTGCAGCAATGATTTAATTTATGAAATCACACTCATCAGAAGACATATAAGAAGGCAACTGCGATACTCAGGCTAGAACACACCTTAAACAGAATGGAGAGGACAAAGTCAAAGGGTTGAAAATTAGAATCAAAGAGAAATATGCTGAAGCAGGAGGTAAGTCTTTCAAGTTTTTCCGTGATTTCTTCAGAGGAAGCATATGAAACAAGAACTTACTACCCTGTAGCTAAAGGATGAGCCCATTACAGAAGATGTTAAGGAGATTAAAGAAGCGTGTTAAATTTCATTAAAACTTTTATAAATATGAATATGTTGCAACCTACACATTCTATGTGAATTTCTATATATTTAAAATCTTTACAACCAAATTTCAATACTAACTTCATACACAAAAATCCAATTGAAAATTCATCAAATCATAGAAACTAGAGCTATTGATAGAATTATAAAAAGAAAAAGAGAGGATTGATCTTACAAAATACTCCAGCCATCCAGCCCAAAAGCCAAGTGTGTCCTCCCTCTCATATCTCCATCCTATTTATCAAAAATTAACCCTTGTCTAGAACCTCACTTTCCAAACACATGTTAGAAATTTTGAAAGACTTAGGAGTCAAGTCTAAGCACATGGTGGAAGATTGGGTCATTGGGTCAATGGTGCAGGGCACCTAGGCTATTTTCAAGTCTAATTTTTGAATTTTTGTTTTGTGTGGTCTCATTAATGAGAGACTAAGTGGAGTTGGTTTTAAAATAATGTAATAAAGCCCACTAGGGGCATGACAATGTAGTGGTGGTTAAGAAAAGGCAGTTTTTCCTTAGTAAGGTCTACAGTTTTCCTAAAATATAGGACAATCTTTTTTGTTTTTAGTAGTGGACAGTCTTTAATGCCTTCTTTTTTGGGCTTTTCCACGATTGGAGAGTTAAGAAATCGTGGAATCTCATTGTAAACATGCATATTTTACCTCTCGCATATTGAGCAAGGTTTGTTGTTGAAGATTTGGAGGAGAAATAACATAAATTCATAATTTTTTTGCACTTTTACTAATTTTCTTGTTTTCCCAGCACCAGTACGAACCCGTATGGTACTATCATGAGAAAAATCCTCTAAAATAATTTGATGCATATTGTTAGATTTATTTTGAGTTATGATAGAGGTATTATCATTGCTCTTGAAGGATTTTGGAATCGGTTTTCCTCAAACTGCTCAAAAACCCTAGTTTTGAGGGTTTTGAGGAAAATAATGAGATTTTACTCTATTCCACCTGTGTCATAAGCCTATAATAGGTGGAATGGACTTAAATAGGTTATGTTTTTCTTGTTTACTATATTTCAGGTGCAGGGGGCTGGTGTGGGAGGACTGTTTGATCATTTGAACCTAATATCATCATGTATTAGGTCTTTCTTACATTAGTAGACTAGTGAGTTGTTGGAAATCTAACTTGGAATGATACAAGAACCCTGAAAATAATATATACAGGCCATTTTCAACATGATTGAAGCTCTGGAGTGGGTTTTAGAATCTTAGAGCAAGTTTTATAGTTATTTGCTATGTGGAGGAGGCCTAATTAGGCCTAATTACAGTTGAAACAGTCATATTTTGAGGCATATGTTACAAAGCATAACCTATTGCATGTCTAATATGTTTTCTATGTCCCTAATGGGTATCCTAAAATCTAGTTTGTTCATGGGTATCTCATGAATCCTTCGAGTTATGTTCTAAAAACCCCATTTTTAGGGCTAGTAGCAAACTAGGACTGTTACAAAGGAACGTCCAAAGGAATATAGAGTCAAATTTCTTGGGGTCTTTAGGGGTTCAGTCTACCAAGATTGAGTGATTCAAGGTGTAATAGGAGTTGAGTAAGTTGATCAATTCATTTACCTTCATTTATGCCTATTTCATCTATTAACAACCATGGTCACTGAAGAGGAAATCTGTCATGTTGGGACAATCAACTTAGTGGGGTTTAAGAGTCCTTTTGGTCTGTCTTTGACAGGTGCAAATTAGTTATTCTAAGGAGATTTTAATTGATTGAAATATTTAGTAAGTCTCCCATGCATTCAAATCACATTGGGTTACCCTTTCCAAGCCTTGAAAATGGGTATGAGAGTAAGAGGACAGTCCATAACATGCAGGATCAGTCAAGACAACAGTCCAATGAATAGTGAATCCATCCCCTGCTATGCATCATTCAAGTCCAGCCAATTAAATGCCTCTTTTCCAATTTTCCAATTTGTCATTAATTCTTGTGGAAAAGAGTTTTCCCATGTGAGCCTTCATAAATATTGTTTCTAGAATGTACTCTCTTAAATTTATTTATCTATTCATTTAAAATTTTAAATTATATCAAATAAAAATTCATTTTTTTTTATGATGACTCGACATTTGTATGTTAATAAAAGATATGATTTGAAAAAAAAAAGATGTATACCATTAGGTATTAAAGTAAAAGCTAGCATGATATGTTAACTCTAATCAAACTTGAAGCTCTATGTATCATATATTTGAGTGGGAGGGGGGGGGGGGGGGGGGGGGTAGAAGCGGGTCGTGACATACTCCCCCCCTAAAACTTTGCATCGTCCCAATGCAAAACATCACTGTCTATATTTTGAAAATTAAGGTAGCAAAAGCGCTCATTATAGATCAAAATTCTACCAAGTTTCAAAATGATAAAGTATCCATGTATTATCAAAACAAGGTGAGTTTAAGAAACTACTTTAACTTTTTAAACCTGATTCAGTATATCCTTGCAACTTGTCCTTTAACCGGGAATGTTGATTATTCCAGTATACTCGTTCATTGAAATTTTCCTGTGTCTAGGATAACACTTGCAGAGGTTGTTGGACATATCATGTTATGATGTTAATCATGGTGTTGTTTAGCCATGCTTGTAAGATTGTCATGTTGGTATGCAACAATTCATCACAAAGTACTTGATTTATCAATGAAAAGCAAATTAAAGTAATAAATCATTAAGATTAATCATGTAGTGATCATAAGTTACCAAAGATGCCATTTTTAAATCATTACTTCATCTTGTAAGTACCTTCCTCATAATTATCTTTAGGAGCCTTTTAAATGCAACGATAAGTTAATAAGTGTATAAAAATTAAGGAATAAATCTAACTTGCAAGAGTGTCATCATTAAGCTCCTTATTATCATAATATAACTTCTTCACAATTATCATAGAATGGAGCCATTAAATCAAACTTGTGTCATTATCTTGAACTCCACATGTGTACTAAGTAAAACATCCCCATGCTCATGGATTCATCATGAGAGTGGTATACTCAAGAGCAAACGAAAATCTTCCAAAATAGATTTCAATGTCAAGAGACCAAATTATTATCATGTCATTTTGAGGATCAGAATATTATTATTTTCTAACGTCTTATTAGGAGATTCATTCCCATATAAGAATGATGTTACTTTCTCCTTACTTTGGTTTCCGACCATTTCTTTTCATAGATAATAAAATATTCATAGATATATTTGATCCTATCCAAAGTCAACATATCCAAAACGTCGTTAAATAGATTTTCTCCCTTTATACCAAGTTATCCACCTTCAAGTTAGTTTCTCTCCTGCATAAGGGGGTCACATTTATTATTCTCCTTTTTCTTCAACCATACTTGATCATAATGAAAATCATATCAAACTCAAAGTCCAACTGTCTAATCTTATTATTCATATCCTTAACTTTCTCTCATTTTAAAACCTCCTATGATGCTATTATAGTGACCTTGATCCTTCATACTTGCAATTCACTTTAAAATTCCATTATCAAAGATAATAAAACTTTAGAATCAACTTTCTAAGCTTGGTAAACAATTTAGGTTCATAGATTCTCCCTTGGTAATCCATTGTTATCAAAATTTCTAGTTACATTTGAAGTTTACTCCAACATGTGTTAGAATCCAAGAGTAATAATGCACCAATGTAGGTTAGAAGAATTATATTCTCTTAGTCAATCTGAGTACTTTGGAAATAGCCAATCCAGGCTAAAGTGTCCAAAATAGGACATACTGAAACAGAGCCAACTAGGCTCTTCTGTCCTTTGGGCAAACTGGTTCATATGGAACCAGGTCTAACGGACCTTATCGCTTCTAAATAAATGTGGTTCAGTCACATTGTTATCTTCACTTTCACTTTCTAAAGAAGCTTCTGCAACATCACTCTTTTGTAAACTGTTCTCCCTTTTCAATTCTTTCCAACCTTCTTCTAGATCTTTGTTCCTCTATTCTACCTTCCAACTCTTCAAGTCTCTCTTCAATATCTTCAAACAATGTCAACTCTGCTTCCAGTTCCTCACTTTTTTCTTTTTGCATTTTTTTTTTAGTTCTTCTTCAAGGGCATCATATTTATCTTCTCCTAGTTCCTCTATCTTTTACAACAACTTTGAATCACACCTTTTGATTTCGCACAATTCTCCAAAATAATGGCCCAACAGCCTATACTGGTCAAACGGATCAAAACTTTATCCAATAGGTAAACACAACAGCCATACGAGCTAAATAGGACAGGAATCATTATGCTCTAGCCAGAGACTTTTGACTCATTTGGGATCAATACGGGTCCATGAGTCACTTCCTAGAGACCACAGTTTGCCCAAGCTGTGCTAAGGATGTCAACTAGGGATACATAATATCAACTTGTACACACCTCAGTTTCGGCAAGGTCAGGTACAAGTAATCCACCCCGGGGATTCTTCTAAGTACCAGTGACTTCCATTATTCCAATATCATATAAACATTACTCTTATATGAATTTGTGCTCAAGCACACACATTAACACTCAAGTGAAAGGTAACAATTCTAGCGGTCATGCATCCTTATTTATGGAGATTGCCACATCAACAACTCTTCCAAACTTTCCATCCATCTCTTTCTTCGCAACTGTCACATCAATTGGAGCCACCTTAGGGCTTGTTATCCAAAAGTAGTGCTAGCATCCCATAATTGATAGTAACTTCCCAAACTAGGAGTCTATGAATATCATCAATTTCCCAAAAGTTAATAGTTGTCTCTAGTACTCATACAGTTAGCCATAAAACCATATAGTTCACCTCTAAAGGAAACCAATATCATTAATATCTTACTGCCATGTAACCGAAAAAAGAAAGATGGTTTTCAAGGCCCTCTCAAGGACCACTCCTCACGTTTCTTGACACCTTGCTCACATTTGTTTAAGGTGTTATCCTCCAAGAGGAAGGTATGCAAGAAACACACACATAGATCTAGAGGGATGGATGGATTATGACTGTCCTATACTAGTCCCATTCACAACCCCCGTCCTCACAATAGAATCCCCCAGACCACCTACTTCCCCATACAATCTGCCAGGGCCCCACCTATATATGGTAGTTTACAAAAGTCACATTACTCCACACATGCAAGCAGTTTTAAAAATAATAATGCCTCAAATCAAGAAGGATTAAGTAAAACAAGTCCATATGTTAAATCCTCAATTAGAATACAATAAAACAAGCCAAGAAGAAGATCAAAGATAGTAACCATTGCAACATCACAAATTTAAACAAGAACAAGTCCATGAGGCAAAAAGGACCATCTCAAAATTAAAACAACTAATTAAATCAAAGAAACAAAACATTGTTGGCTTAACACTTAAGTAAAATCTTTAACACAAGAATAAATAATCCAACAATCTCATGAAATTTGCACATTACAATCACCATGTAGCCTTACAACAAGGCCACCTAAGGGGAGTAGGAAAACTGGGTGGACTTCTATCACTCAAATAGCTAAATTGCACAGTGGTTTTAAACCACGTAGAGAACAAAGATAAATCACCATGTCACATTAAGCATTTCCCACACAACTTGAAACAACCCTATCATATATCTGTATCAAAATCCACACGAATAACCCCATGCCCCACACAACTCAGGGCACTCCATTAAGTTATGCCCCAAAAGGAATTAGCCACCGAATATGATATCCACTTCCCAAAACAGAATCCACAAGTCTCACGGTTGTCATGTACTAGACTACTATCATTTCATTACACACATATTGTCACTAGTATCAATCTATTCATTTCACCCTCTAGGGAGGATTTATCTATGACCTCAACATTCCCTTTTCTTTTCATGTTTCTATCCATGTTTATCAATAACTGGACGATCATTAGATCACAAGAGGGGGAATAGTATTAGCCTTATGTCTTAGTTCTTACCATGCTTTAGGTTAGCAGAACTTCAGGCCTAGTGTCCGAACCAAAAGCTCTAATACCACATGTAAGGACCTGACTCCTTGAAAACAAAATAATACTAAACTTTGAATTCAAAATGCTGAGGGATTAAAATTTTTGATCTAACAGATGCAGGAAGTGCAGATTCGTGAAATTTTACTATTAATTCTAAGTATTGCTCAATGTATGCTACAGAGATGAGACAAACATGAATTCAGTTTTCTAAAATCATCAAGTTATGATCACCAAAATGGTACCTTACACAAGATAACCTATAAGATCAATGGATCACACATACCTTAAATTCTTCGTTACATCCTACATTCACTTTTGACAACTTGCTTCTCCCCAGTGACTTGTATCTTTATCATCTGCACAAAACTAACTAGACAATCTCATGTTAATACAACTTAGAAATAACTACACAGAAAGTTATGATCATGATGTTAATTATAAAAGAGTATCCTATATCGGAGGGACCTAAGTACTGGGGGCATCCTTTGCCATCCAGACTGCCTACATACCCTATATCCAGGGGATTAAGGCCCTCCTTCAGATGCGACTACACGGGGAATGCAAATATGTAGTTCTATTTTGCACTATGTTTGATGCATCTGTTGAGTGGGTATCCAGTCCTTTCTAAGGTTATTCCCTGCCCTAGACAGTTCTTTGTCGGCTGCCACCCACTTGGTGAAACAGTAACGAAATTCCTAAGAAGCTAATTTTGCAAACACACCTCTCGGGAGTGTTTGATGTCTAAGTTTTTCATAGGTGAATGCTTTACCTAATACACATTTTGTCTGACGAGGTTTTCCATTGATAGTTGAAATTTTTTTTGTCATGGTAATTGTCATACAACTATTTCGATAAACTCGTCCTTTCTTTTTAGTTAATCTTTTTAATGAGGTATCCGAGGAGATTTTCCCTTCTTGCGGATTTAACTTTGACATGTCCCTTATTACTCCCTGACGATTTAGAGGGACTATGCCCAGATGTCATTGTTGTAGCTATGTTAGGTGTGAGGTACTTGGTTCAACGCGATGACATCACCTATAAACATGACACAGAGGTACCGTAAAAACCAAACACTACAATTTATTTTATGTTTCGACGTTTGTTAAAGTTTACCCAGCTAATAGAAAATATATACTTACATCAAAACTAATAAATAAATTTATAAAGGAAAGATACTTCACTGAATCCTAATGAAAGTTAAGTATATAAATTATGCTTGATCAATTCATTTATGCAAAATGAATAGGACTAGAAATGATACAATCAATGTAATCACTTCATAATTGCACATAAACTAGAAAAGATATTCTATCAATAATGCATATAAAGATTCAGTCTTAAGAAAAACAAGGGTCTCTTATTTTATCATACAAGTAAAGAATTGATACGTCTTCTTGCATGATCATTACTAACTTACTTTTAATTGGAACCAAATAGGACTTAAAAAAGTTGTAAATTAAGGCAGTTATCCCCACAAGAGGTTTACATGAAACTCCCTAAATGGGTTTATACTTTAACAAAACTAACTAACATCTATTGTTAATAAACTTTCACCGATAATTAAGTACTTTACAACAATAATATTCTAACATCATTATTGGAAATATTGTTTTACGATTGAACTACTTATAAATCACAAGATAACTACACTACTTGAATGACCAACCTTGAATATATTTATGCTCTATGCTTTCATAATAATACTTTTCTTTAATCAATTCAAAAAGCATGAGACTTTGAAGGATACTCGATCAATCAAATACATAACGATCTATTCTAATACCATTGAAGGATTTCCTCATTTACATTTTTTTTTACATCATCCTATCCACTTATTTTCTTATACATATCTTCCATATTTTTTAACAATTCTCTTTATTCAATTTTACTTATCTTTCACCTTCTTATTCCTTCCTAATCATATACTATAACCCCCTTATGTATACTATTATATTTGCTTCATTATCTTCTTTGTATAATCATTTCTTTACTTCACTTATTCTAAATTTATTTCTACTTTATAATTTACTTCTTCTATTTTATCTTTACTCTCTCATTTATTATACAACATATCTTATTATATTTCCTCATCACTATATTACTAATTTCTACACTTTTATCTTTCTCTTTCACACACCTTCCATTTTAATTCATTCATCAATTTTCTTCTTTTTACATTCTCCACCTTCTTACTTCACACATATAACATACTTCATAATTTATATCACTCCTACACACCTTCACTTACATCTTCTACTAATTCTTATTACCTATTTATACTCATCTTATAATCCTTATTTGTTATACACTCTCCCACATTTTTCATTTATTTTTCATCATCACTTCTATTACCATACCTCCTAATTCTTCTCCCTTCATTCCCTTCATATTATTTAATAATTCTCCATTCACACCATTTCATTTATACACCAGTTTTAATATTAATTTTTCCAACTCATCTTTCCTTAATTTACTTAATCCTCATTTTTTTTAATGTGATGTTGCATTTATTTATTAAAATATCATCTTCAACTTCATTCCACATTTGTCTCTCTCCCAAATGTGGAATGGTGAAAAGTGTGTTATTTTTGGCAGCCACTTGCATTACAAAGTCCATGCAAAATAAAAATAAAATGAGTGTTCTTGCACAGCAAAAGCAAAATAAAAAGTGGGGAAAGTTAGAAGTGTTTGCACTGCACTCCACTAATTGCTATTTAAATTACATCGAGGTTAAAAGTTGTGGTCAATCTTGATTTCTAGAGAAAATTGTAATCCACACGAAAATGGATGAAATTTGTATTCCACAGCAAAAGAAAAATGAGTGAAGGAAATGAGTGTCGAAAGAAAAATTAGTCTTCTCGCACAACAAAATGAGAAGTGGGGAAAGTGGGTAGTGTTCTGGCACACAAAAATGAAATAAAGATGTAGAAATTGGGAGGAAATCATAGCTCAGTTTCTGAGTGTTCATTTTGGATTACCCAAACTTGTTTAGGCTTGGCCTCTTTTTTAATGATAATGACAGAGGGAAAAATAGGTATAAAAGTAGCGAAAGAAGATTGAGGTTTAGGGTTTGCAGTTTGAGAATACGGCATGGACATACATCAGAGCATAAAGGAAAGATGATTTCATCAGATGTGGTTGCAAATACCCCAGCACACATGTATTCAAAATGTAGAAGCATGCACAAGGCATTTGAACTATTTGACAGAATGCCTCAAAGAGACGTCACACCTGGAATGCAATAATTGCAAGCTCTGCACCAATAGATTTGTTAAAAAAAAAGCTTTAGAAACTTTCAAGCGATTGAAATTAGCAGGCGTAAAGCCAAATCCATAACCTCTGTCAGTGTTCCCCCTATCTATGCCAAACTGGGCACTTAGAAATAGTGTATGATCTAGCGGAAGGGGAATTTTTTTCATATGTTGTAATTGCACGAAATATGGTAGACGTGCGTACAAAAATGTGGAAGCATAGACAGGGCACATGAGCTTTTTGCCTCAAGGAAATGTCATATAATATAATGATTGCAAAATATGCACAAGATGGATGGATTCGTTGAGAAGGCATTAGAAACTTTCAAGCAAATGCAATTGGCAGGCGTAAAGTCAAATTCTAAAACCTTACCAACGTTCTCCCTGCCTACGCACAAATGAAGTTGTGGAACAGGGTATAGACATTCGTCCTAGCTTAATGGAAAGGGTTTTTTTTTTATAGATGTTATAGTTAGAAATGTTTTGGTAGACATATATGAGGAATCATAGACAAAGCACATGAACTGTTTGACAGAATGTCTCGCAAGATAAACACAAAATGGATTTGCAGAAGTTTGTTAGCTATTATCAATCAATCTTGAGGTCTCAAGATGGAATATTTTCCAAGAACAAGATTTTCTATAAATGAACTATTTTAAATAATCTGGACTTATTACTAGACCAGATTTGAAAAATCTGCATAAAATAAATTATAATTTTCAAACTTAGACAGTTGTTGTAATCAAACTCTAAAGAAACAACTAATGGCAACCCACAACTAGCAACTGGGATGATCACGAGAATATTAGAAATCATAGTGGGTATGTTACCCTCGAGTAATCTAAAGGAGTAGGCTTCTACATCAATAATGAAATTGAATTACAACTACAATCCAAGGTCATAATCACTGCTCTAGTATAGGGAATAGTCAACTGCAAATATTAAACTTCCTTCTCATTATATGCAAGATTTTTTTTTCTAATGCACTCACTGATTCATTGTTGCTCCCTTGCATAAAGATGATTAAAATTATGTTGACAAACAATAGGCTGTATAGGTTTTTAAAGTGTAGCAATGTTATTATTTATGAAATCACACTCATCAGAAGACATATAAGAAGGCAATTATGGTACTCAGGCTAGAACACACCTTAAACAGAATGGAGAGGACAAAATCAAAGGGTTGAAAATTAGAATCAAAGAGAAATAGGCTGAAGTAGGAGGTAAGTCTTTCAAGTTTTTCCGTGATTTCTTCAGAGGAAGCATATGAAACAAGAACTTACTACCCTGCAGCTAAAGGATGAGCCCATTGCAGAAGATGTTAAGGAGATTAAAGAAGCATGTTAAATTTCATTGAAACTTTTATAAATATGAATATGTTGCAACCTACACATTCTGTGTGAATTTCTATATATTTAAAATATTTACAACCAAATTTCAATACTAACTTCATACACAAAAATCCAATTGAAAATTCATCAAATCATAAAAACCAGAGCTATTTGATAGAATTATAAAAAGAAAAAGAGAGGATTGATCTTACAAAATACTCCAGCCATCCAGCCCAAAAGCCAAGTGTGTGTCCTCCCTCTCATATTGTAATGTCCCCTTTCCAAGCCTAGTCAGAATGGGACCATTAGCCTATCTCATGATCCCAATGGGCTAGGGAATGGTTTGGGATCATTTTTGGTTTAATTATCAAATTGGAGTTATAAAGTTTGTTTAATTTGATAATTAAACTAAGTTTTATTATTATTGGTGCACTAAAGTCTAAGGTGGGTTATTTTAAAAAGTGACTTAATGTTATGACTTGAAGGGAAAAAGGGAAATGTTATAATTTTTAATTCCCTAGTCACTTAAGTGTGCACATAACTTGATATTAGAAATTATTTCTAAGGGAAGTGCAAAAAAGCTCTAATTTCAAGAAAGATTGGTTTTGTAACTCCCAGGTGCTTATAAAAAGAAGATGTGAGCTCATTTGGAGGCATGCTTGGAATTGATAATGTTATGCTGTTGGATTGATACCAGAGATCAATTGTGCCTTCTTGTGGACGAAAACCCACTCAAGGATGATCAGTTTTGGTGGTGAGAGACCCACCCTAGCTGGTAATTGATGATTTCCATATCAGGGAATCACAGAGTGCTCAATGAGTTTGAAGATTTTTGGGGTTTTTTGTTGTAATCAATTTTTGGAGTGCTAAGTAATGATATCTAAGATAGTTTGGTGTGTTTTTGAAGAGTTTTATGGAACCTTGTAATTTTCTTTTCCTGGCTGTACTTGTCTCTGGCCATACAAATACATGAGTTGATGTTCACAAGTATTAATTGCTTATGTTTTTGAAGACTTTCTGTATTGCATTATGATCTCCTATCCTACACGAACTCATTGCAAGTTATTTGAAGAAATTTGATGCTGTTTTGTGATTTCTGGTAATGCCCGTACATGTCCTGGGCCGTACATGCTGAATGATATCACTGCAAAATACAAAAAAAATTGCCAAGGTGACTGAAACTTTATTGATTGTATATTTATTGACTGCCTTGAGTGACCATTTTGGAGGTGATTTGAAGTTGTTTGATGAAGATTTGAATTTTCTAGAGCCATCCGTACATGTACTTGGCCGTACATGGTGATTTGCCAAAAATGCACATTAGAAAAAAATGTTCAGGAGTTTGATTTGTCTATTGATTCCATCTTTTTTATCTCCTATCAACAACCATTTTAAGACTGATTTGAAGCTGTTTGGTGAGGAGATGAAATTTCTATGATATCCGTACCATTCTTGACCGTACGGCTCAGGCATGAGTAAAAATGAATGCTGAAGTGAATGTCTTCATATCAGACTAGTTTGACTGCTCAGAACTTCTTATTTTGGTTGATAAATCAGTCTGGCATTGATGTTTGAGTTAGTTGTGGGGTGGATGGGATTTTGAGATTTCCATGCTTCATTTGTGGCTGCCGTACCAGCAAGGAACAGTCAGCATTAAAGTGTGAATTCTATTTTCAGCAATGTTAGATACATTCATTTTCCATCAGCAAACTCAAGTCTCCTTAACCCTTTTGTATGTAGGATCTGAATGCCAATCTTGATTTTCAGGGGACTCTTCAGCAGGCTACAATTTGATGAAAATGGAATATTAATGTATTAAGTTCATTGTAATTTATTTCCTTTTTATTTTCATCTTTAAGGCCCCCTGGATGGTTTACCGCTAGTGTGGAGGAAAAAAAACAATTAAACATATTGTAACCCTTGGATGGTTCTACCGCCAGTGAGGATAAAGAACACTCTTTCCTTTCTTTCTACCCACTGGACAAGTGGCGAATCCCCACTGAATAAGTGGATGGTTTTGTGATCTTTCATGCTTATTTCATACCCACTGTTGAAGTGGTGAATTCCCACGTTATGTGGATGCTCACCGCAGCGGAAGAAGTGTATTTAATTCTTGCATACTATTTACTGTAAGCCAAAATCACCGTATGCTCTCACCTTGCCCATTCTTGGATCTGGGTGATTAGAAAGTGTGAGGTATTTAGTTGGTTATGCTTTGAGCTAACACTGTCATATCATTGTATATTTTGGGGAAAATTTTTTTTTTGGGTTGTTTATTACACATATCTCCATCCTATTTATAGAAAATTAACCCCTTGTCTAGAACCTCACTTTCCAAACACATGTTGGAAAATTTGAAAGACCTAGGAGTCAAGTCTAAGCACATGGTGGAAGATTGGGTCATTGGGTCAAGTCTAGCCAATTAAATGCCTCTTTTCCAATTTTCCAATTTGTCATTAATTCTTTTGGAAAAGAGTTCTCCCATGTGAGCCTTCATAAATGTTGTTTTTAGAATGTACTCTCTTAAATTTATTATCTATTCATTTAAAATTCTAAATTATGTCAAATAAAAATTCATTTATTTATTTTATTTTTTATGATGACTTGACATTTGTGTGTTAATAAAACATATGATTTGAAAAAAAATAAGATGCATACAATTAGGTATTAAAGTAAAAGCTAGCATGATATATTAACTCTAATCAAACTTGAAGCTCTACATATCATATGTTCGAGGGGGGGTAGAAGTGGGTCGCGACAGTAGAAAATACTTTCTCAGCTCCTGATATTTAGCACAGACATCAGACTTGAATCTGCACACTAAATGCAAACATTAGTTCTGCATAACTGCTAAACACATAAAACAAATATCAATTACATAAAATGACAAGCCTAAGGCCCAAATGGGCTGACCTAATGTCTCAGGGGCTCATGTTGGCCTTTCCTACGTACACGTAGCATAGAGACTTTGTAGTTTGAACAAATAACTTACAACCATAAAATGGTACCTTTACATAATACCAACAACCTCTCAAACTCATATACACATAAGCATTTCAATCCACACATGAGGACAGTAAGATATTAAGGTTTACTCATTCCACAACTTTCTCATAGAACTTCACAATTCATAAATGATTCTAGTGTTCAAATTATAATTATAGAATGAAAGCATTACTTAGTAATTTTCAAATACAAATTTCTAGAAGATAATTTCATAGCCTCCAAACAACCATAATAACCCATTGATCTATCATATAAGTGAACAAAACTCATAATTGAACCACATCCTTTCATAAGTATACAAAATTTCTATCCATTCTAGGAGTCTCAATTATAAGGTCTAACTACTTCATCGATTCACACATTTATTTAAGAAATATTATCAGAGAAGAACTAGACGATAATAAACTTTCTTGATGATATGAACATCTTCCCTTATCAAGGTCATCAAGTCGATCAAGGTTTTAAATTAAGAATCTGATTAAGAAAGTCATTCAGAATCGACTAGAAATATTTAAATTCTTTAGGAAATATCTTACTATAAAAATAAATTCATATGCATTTACAAGATTTACAAAAAAAACTTAAATGCAAACATACATACCCTTATCAAGTCGAGGTTATATCAAAACATAGTTATCACACAAGTATAATTCAATGGTTAGGGTTTTTATAATCATATTCTATCTCAAATATATATATTTACTTTCACTATAACTTATTTAGGACATATAGAGTGCATAGATTAACATCTCTACTAGACAAACTATCCATACCTTTAATCACTACCCATGAGCTTATCACAATCTCCATTTCATAGACAAATTATCCCATACAATATTCTCACAAGATTTCTTATAACACAATCATAAGATATTCATATTACCATATTCAATTACTATTGCCATAGATACTATCATACTAATATTCCAACAATTCTTATATAATATCTCTAACCATTCTAGTAGTCAGTTATATCAATAATCAAATAAGACATGTTACTTCCATTACTAATCAACTAATATTGTTTTATAACAAAGTACCATGAAGAAAGGCATAAAGTGGCAAGAACAATCTTATTCTTGATTCTATCATAATTCCTATCTCCAAAATAATGTGTTTAATCATCAACATGGGTTTACAATAATACTTATTTTATTTTCTTATCTAAGATCATGAAATATCTATAACTAAAAAGAGTAATGCTCCCCATTCTATTTTCAATAAGAGATGTTTTATATGTCAACAATCATACTAAAAACTATATTTTAATTCCAATATATTAATAAGGAGTAGCTAATGGGAGTGCATAAAAGATATTAAACTTTTAGAAAGAATAACTAATTGATTTAGTTATCTAATACTAGAAGATTCATATTAACTAGAAGATATCAAGATTTAGAAAGAAATCTAATCTATTAGTTTTCTATTAATAGATATAATGACTAGTTCAATGATTTAATTATGAGGCATTTCTGTCTATACGTACAAGATAAAACAATACGATTCTAAAGAGATTTAGTTTCGAATTATCAGAGGGTTAAAAAGTTTAGTTTCTAAATTTATATACTTTAAAAGAGAATAAATTGCGGTTATCTTAATTCTATCTAAAAAGAAACAATGGAAACATAAATGAAGACTAAGAGATATACTAAAGAACGTGGCATGCAAGCAAATGCATGAACTAGGTTTTGATAGCATTCTATTTGATTTACAAGGATTTAATAGCATATATATTTCATTGTTATGCCAAACTTTCAACGATGACAATAGTATGTTGACTTGCTCATCCTCTACATATTCATATAAGTTTCAAACAATAGTTATATGATGGATTAAGCACCGTTTTAGAAATATAAAAGATGGAATGAGTATTAAATCATTTATACGAGGAGAAAACAATATTGTTATGCCATTGCTTGAAGAGTCTGAGCTGATATAAATAGACAAGTCGTTGAGGTTTCTTGGTCGATTAAGGTATTATGATGGCTAGCTTGCTAGTCACAAAACTCAACACAACAAAATTCAACAATAGTGCCAGGAGCTTCACAAACGAATTTAAGAAAATGACAGGAAGAAATCGATTCAGAATTCTATTAACAATGAAAACTCAGAGATATTATGAAAATTAGACTTCCACTATTTTATTCCATTACGAAACATTTACAAAAACATATCTATGGCCTCTACAATCGGCCTACAACTTGCATAAAACAAAGAAAGTATTTCCTATCTTTCTTGACCCCCCTCAACTCCTCTGGTTTGCTCCTTCCTTTTCTGTCTTATCTCAGCAATGGAATCAATTCTGTTTCTAGAGTTTTCCTCATCTTTCACTATTGGCCTGCCTCCCTTTCGATTGCCTTTTCACTTCCATTTTCTACCTTTTTCCAGTGAGTTGCCAACTGTTAAGTAATTGCTGCAATGACTCTTTTCTTTCTTTGTGACTGTTCACCAACCGTCTGAGAAGATGCAACTGACACTAAAGGCTTTCTTTGGGTTTTCTAACTGCCATGAAACCACCGATTCTAGACTCTTCAACTTCTTGCAATTCTGCCAACTGTCGATGTAAATGACTATAGATTTGGTTGAAGAATATGATCGACAAAGTGAAGAAAACTCCATTCGAATCCAGTTCTTGCCGCACAGTGACATGAAGTTTAACGCTTGCAGGTACAGGAGATTTATTTCCATTCGAAGGCGATAGGAAATTCTTGGATAAACCAAGGCGACAGAATCTTCCAAGTATTCTACAAAAAAAAGAAAAAAATAAACAAAACCAAAACATCAAATAAAACTAAAATTGCATAGGAGTAAGATGCCCTTGCATCAGAATCCCTGGTGGAACGAAGTCATGATCTCCTGCTCATGAGGTCTGCTACTAAATGATCCCTCTTGATTATCTCATCCTCAGAGAGCCAGGAAGCATCTTCAATGGGATGATTGGTCTATTTGATGGGATATTTATAGTACTCATGCCGACGGGTCTTCTTCAGCAACTGCTTGTCCAGAATGCATTCAATCTCTTGTGGAGTAGTGACTGTCCCAGATTGCTCTTTTGGAGGTGAAACTTCTACTTTAGTGTCTTTTGCTTCTATATCCCCTTTGTATGAATATAAATTTGCCACGTTGAAGATAGGAGATATATTCAAGTCTGCAGGCAAAGAAATCTCATATGCATTGGTTGAGAACTTCCTCAGGATTTGGCAAGGACTAATTTTCTTCATTTGAAGTTTGTTGTAGGTTTCTGTAGGAAATCTCTCCTTTCAAAGATGTGCCATTACAAGGTCTCCAACCTAAAACTGTAATTCTCTTTTCTTTTGATCAGCATGCTTTTTATACTACAGATTATTGTCCTCAATATTATGCTTCACCTTCTCTTGAATGTCATGAATGACTTGAGCAAATTCTTCCCCATCTGCACTCCTCTTTTCCATTCTAGCAAGATCATGAAGTTTAAATACACCTCTCAGATGCATACCATACACCACATAGAAAGGACTAAAACCTATGCTTTTATTTGGAGAATCATTGTATGCAAATTCAACTTGGGACCAACAAGACATCTTAACAAATTGCCAAGGCTTCGAATGACAACCTTGGTCTATCCATCTGTTTGTGGATGATAAGCAGAACTAAAATTTAGATTTGTGCCCAATTTCCTCCTTAGAGTCCTCCAAATATGACCCACAAACTTAGTGTCCCTATCAGAAATTATACTTCTGGGTATACCATGCAGCCTTACAACTTCTTTAAAGAACAAATTTGCAATGTTAGTGGCATCACTAGTCTTCTTACATGGTATAAAATGCACCATTTTTAAAAATCGATCTACTACAACAAAGATTGAATCGTTACCTCTTTGTGTACGAGGCAAACCCAAAACAAAATCCATACTCACTGAATCCTAAGGTCTAGTTGGAACTGGTAATGGCTGATAAAGCCCCGCATTTTAACTTCTTCCCTTAGCATGTTGACAAATTCTGCACCTTTCCACATATCTTTTCACATCTGCCTTCATCTTTGGCCAATAATAATGAGTGCTCAACTGTAGAAAAGTTTTATCCTATCCAAAGTGACTAGCAAGACTACTACTATGTTTTTCCTTCAACAAATTATCTCTCATGGAGCCTCTAGGAATACACAACTTTTTTTCCTTAAACAACAAACCTTCTCGAATCATGTAATCCATCCATGGCTCTCTATTCTAGCTAATAGGATCATTACAAGCTATAAATGCTTCTCCAAAATCTGCATCCTCTACATACAACTCTTTCAAACTCCACACTATTAGTTTGTATTTCACTCAAAAATAAACTCTTCCTACTTAAAGCAGCAACAACTCTATTCATTTGACCACTCTTATACTTCAAAACAAAATTAAAACTCTAAATATACTCAACCCACTTAGCATGCCTTTGATTCAATTTATGTTGGTTGTTTATAAACTTCAGAGCATGGTTATCTGTATACACAATGAACTCTTTTGGCAACAGATAATGTCTCCATTTCTTGAGGGACTGACCAAAGCATAAAACTCCAAATCATAAGAAGAATACTTTCTCTTTGCCTCACTTAATTTCTCACTAAAATATGCAACTGGTTTTCTCTCTTGACTGAGGACTACCCCAATAGACAAACCACTAGCATCACACTCAACTTGAAACACTTTATCAAAATCAGGCAAAGCAAGTATGGGCTGTTCACTCACCTTTTTCTTGAGAAATCTAAAATTTTCTTCAGCCTCCTTGGTCTAAACAAATGGTCTCTTATGTCCTTTGATAGTCTCCAAAATAGGTGCTACAACATGACTGAAATTTATTATAAACTTTCTATAAAAACTAGAAAGACCATGAAAACTCCTTACCTCCTCGACACTTCTTGGTGATGGTCAGTCAAGTGTGACTTGAACCTTCTCCTTATCCATTTTTAGCCCTTGTTTTGACATCACGAAACCCAAGTAAACCAGCTCAGTCTGCATAAACACAGACTTCTTCAAATTAATCTACAACTTTTCTTCATGTAATCTCCTCATAACCTGCCTCAAATGCTCTATTGTTCCTCCTTGGACCTGCTAAACACCAAAATGTCATCCAAATATACAACCACAAATTTACCAATAAATGGTTTTAAAACCTCATTCATTAACCGCATAAAAGTACTAGGGGCATTAGACAATCCAAAAGGCATAACCAACCACTCATACAATCCATCACTAGTTTTAAAGGCTATCTTCCATTCATCCCCCGACTTAATTTTTATTTGGTGATAGCCACTTTTCAAATCTATCTTAGAAAAATACATAGAACCACTCAAACAATCCATTAAATCTTCAATTATTGGTATGGGAAACCTATATCTTATGGCGATTTTATTTATTGCCCTTGAATTAGTGCACAGACACCATTCCCCTCCTTTCTTTCAAACCAACACTGCAGGAACAACACAAGGGCTTAGACTTTTTCTTATCAATCCCTTCTTCAAAAGGTCATCCACTTGCTTCCTTATCTCCTCATTTTCCATAAGTATTAACTTATATGTAGCCTTGTTTGGAAGGCTAGCACTCGGAATCAAATCCATGTGATGGCTAATGCTTCTAATAGTAGGCAACTCATTAGGCAAATCATTTGAAACAATCTCCATATTCTCATTCAATATGTCTTGTATTTCAATAGGCAAATCCTCCAACTTTGTAGAAGTCATACATCTAGGCTTAGGAACCAAAGCATAACCAATTTCTTCATTTTTCAAATCATTCAAAAACTCTTTACCACTTACCAACATTACCTTGCTGCTGCTGCTGCTGTCCTCTTCTTTCTCCTTTATGGTCAACAAGATATGCTTCTCTCCATCCTTCTCAATGTTATAAGTATTCTCCTTTCCATCATGCACCGATTTCCTATCAAATTGCCACGGTCTTCCAAGCAAAACATGGCACACATCCATAGGCATTATATCACACAAAACACAATCCTTATAAATGCCAATATGAAAATCAACATATGCCTACTCACTCACCAATATTTGATGGCCTTTTTGTAACCAAGTCACTTTATATGGAGTAGGGTGTTTAATCCTTTTGAGATTCAATTTTTCTACCATCTCAGTTGCAACAATATTATCAGTGCTACCACTATCTATAATCAACTTACAACATTTGCCTTGTGACTTACACTTGGTTTTGAACAATGCTCTCCTTTGAACTGGCTCTTGGCTCTCTTTTTGTGGCTTCAATAACACACTCTTAAGCATTAAAGACTCTCCCAATTTTGCTTCATCCTTCTGATGCACTAGAGATCCCACGCTCTCTTGATCAACATGAACAACTTGATTGCTTCTCTCAAACTTTGAATGCCCTCCTTGTGATGCTTCAGAGCATTCCCAACTCTTATGTCCATATTGATTGCAATTGAAACATTTTACGCCAAATCCTCTTCCTCTACCTTGTGAACCAGCTCTTCCATAAGGCCTTCCTCTATTTTGATAACCACCTTTATCATTGTTGGTTGTCCCACTAGAATTTCCAGCCTCTTCTCCTTGATGGTGTTGTTGTCCCCTACTTGTTTGATGTCCCCTTCCTCTAAAACCTCTTCCTCTCTTCTTCTCTTGCTGACTTTGCTTCCTTTGTAGCTTCTCTTCTACCTTTAAGGCAAGTTGATAAGCCTCTTCCAAGCTCCTTGGGGACAAAAGACTCATTTCATCTTGCAAACTATACTTGAGACCATTCACATATTGGGCTATCTTCTTCACATCTTCTTCAACATGCCCAGATCTGATTATCAATTTGTTGAATTCCTCCATGTAATCTTTCACAGACATATCCTTTTGCAATCTCTTAAAGAGATTAGCTTGGTAATCACTTGGCATAAATTTGGCCTTCAACTTGGCCACCATTCGATCCCAAGAGTTAATCTTCTCCTTATTTCTCCTTCTCCTCTTAGCTTGGACAAAGTCCCACCACATGGCAACATGGCCCTTCAATCTAGTGCAGACAAACTTTACTCTTCTCTCTTCTGCTACACCCTCATATTCAAAATATTTATCCAAATCATTGATCCAATTGATCAAGTCTTCACCATTAAGGCTTTCGGCATATGTGGAAACCTCTATCTTAGGTTTAGAACCCAGGCTCATGACTGACTTCAACAGATTTTCTCCAAATTCCTCTTCTTGATCCACCTGTCCTTCCTCATTTTCTTCTCTCTGTTGTTCTTCCTCCTCATCACTTATGTCTTCAACATTAGGGGTTCCTCTCCTCTATGCTCTCTCTAAGGCTTCCATCCTTGCAACCAAATTCTGTAACAACTCAAGGTCACCATGGTCTCTTTTGCCATGATCTCAGCCTCCTCCTATGCCCACTCTTCTCGGAGGCATATTGACCCCTTACAATACCCAATCTCAGCCTTGTGCTCTGATGCCACTCTGATGGCTGCCTTGCTAGTCACATAACTCAACACAACAAAATTCAACAACAGTGCTAAGAGCTTCACAAGCAAATTTAAGAAAATGACGGGAAGAAATCGATTCAAAATTCTATTAACGGTGAAAACTCAAAGATATTATGAAAATTAGACTTCCACTATTCTATTCCATTACAAAAAATTTACAAAAACATATCTATGGCCTCTACAGTCAACCTACAACTTGTAAAAAACAAAGAAAGTATTTCCTATCTTTCTTGACCCCGCTTGACTCCTCTGGTTCACTCCTTCCTTTTCTGTCTTATCTTAGCAATGGAATCGATTCTATTTCTAGAGTTTTCCTCATCTTTCACTATTGGTATGCCTCCCTTTTGATTTCCTATTCACTTCTATTTTCTGCCTTTTCCACCGAGTTGCCAACTATTAAGTAACTGCTACAGTGACTCTTTGCTTTCTTTGTGACTATTCACCAACTGTCTGAGAAGATGCAGCCAACGTTGAAGGCTTTCTTTGGGTTTTCTAACTACCATGAAACTACCAATTCCAGTCTCTTCAACTTCTTACAATTATGCCAACTATTGATGTAAATGACTGTAGATTTGGTTGAAGAATATGATCGCTAGAGTGAAGAAAACTCCACTCGAATCTAGTTCCTACTGCACGGCGATAGGAAGTTTAACGCTTGTAGGGATAGGAGCTTTATTTCCATTCAAAGGTGACAGGAAATTCTTGGATAAACCAAGGCAACAGGATCTTCCAAGTATTCTACAAAAAAGAAAAAGAAACCAAAACATCAAAATAAAACCATAATTACATAGGAGTAAGATGCCGAGACAGTAGAATAGGCAATGTTGGTTTGCAGGGTTAGGAAGCTGGCATGAGCAGAAGGGATGCTTGCATTGATTCTTTTAAGTGCCAAGGCTGGCGTGAGTTGGCTTACTTCCCCAGTTGGCATTCGAGAAGTTTCGGAGGGCAGTCTTGTTAAGTAGTCTGAGGAAGGCAGAGTCTTCACTTCACATTGTCTCCTTCGCTTACTGTCAAATGCCTAAGCATTTTGTTGCCATTGTTTCAGCAGAGTCTATTTGATGTGGGGGGATGGACACCCCAGTCAGACTAACCAGCAGAAAGAGGCAGATGGCCTTCATCGGGATAGTCACCAACCTTAGGTTATAGAGAATGCTCTGCAGGTTAGACGAATTGATGGTGGGGGTGGTGAGAATGATCTTGGGTAAAGCTTTCATGGAGAATGACGAGCGGTATAGGGTGGACACAGACATTTCTTCCTGGGTGTTTGCAATGCTTCTTGAATTGGGGACGGCAAAAATAGAGGCAGAGTCTATAATGAAAGGCATCTTTAACCCTGAGCATTTAGGGGACTTGGAAATGTCTCTGCAGGTTGCCAGCTCTGGGATCAGAATTCCCCGCCCAAGAGATTGGGATCTCTTCGATGACCCTGGAGCAGTAATCAAGATCTTCTCGTTTATCTTGGATACCAGAGGCTTCGAATTAGTGGTGTTGAAATATCAGGCGGCGGTGGCGGTGGACTACATCAAAAGAGTTCTAGGCATGGTGGTGGTGGATGGTCTCCAATGGGTGGAAAACTTTAGCATTAAACTCCATGAGTATGATAGTTAGTTTCTGTAGGTTTCCTTTACTTCATTTTGTATAGCAGAAGCATAGTCACTCCTAGACTTAGGTAGTTTTAATATCCTCTGGTTGTCTATAGTTCTGACCCTGCGTGGTCCAAATCTTTAAACTTCTAGTATGCATAGGGTGACAGTTATGCTCTCACTGCCAGCCATGGATAGGCTGAAAATATTGTAACTTTTTTGTCAGATATTTTAATATAGCTCCTTTATTATGAATAATAAAAAAAGATGCCTCTACATCATATTAAGATCATGAAGAAAACATAATGTGGAAGTAAATAATAAAAGAGAGGCATTTAGACTACTTTACTCGTCAAAATAATAAAATCCTTACATAGAAATACTGATAAAAATTACAGGGAATACAAAATCATGTTAACTTAGACAAGGTGCATGAACTGATTGGTAATATACCCAGAGAGACGACAGTCACAAGAAATGCAAATAGTGATAGCTGAGTTAAGGTGCACTAACTATTTGACAGAATGCCCAAACAAATGTCAATGCATGATCATAGAATATGCACAAAAATGATTTTGTAGACAACTAAATGACATAATGTTTCTAAAGACATCATCTTGTTGAATGCAATGATTGTAGGATAAGTACGAAATAGATTTGTAGGGTTGCTCTCAAAACTAATAATTAAATGAAGCACCCTATAATGTTTCCTAGCATTGCAAGCTTTGCGTGTGATCTAGGCGCATGCAACCATGCAGGTTGAATGTATGAGAGTTGTACACACTTCATAACATTGAAAACCTTATTGCATTAAGATGCCAGTTAAAGCCACAGTGTTTGTATGGATGTGTTTTCTCTTAGTGCCTGAAAATCACATAGCTTAGGAATATTTATAGCGACGCTGCTTTTTGTGTAGGAGACAGGTCACATATGTGGACAAAGAAGATCCATGCAAAGTTGGAGAAATTGGCTTGGAAGATAAAGACAACAGGGTATTTTCCAAATTCAAGACCTTTACTCAATGCTGTGGAAGAACTATTTCATCGTCACCATGATCTAGAAGAGAGATATTTTGAGAAGAAGATCCACAAGGAAAATCATATCCAACCTATCTCTAACACATAATCATTTAAACTATTAGAATCATACCGAGCTTTTAAAATTCTCCTACAGAAATCAAATGACATACCTAGATTTTTTTCACCACAGGTTCCATTTTTTTTCTTTTCTCTGAATCTCCAATAGGAGCCCTATCTCCCTTTTTTTGTTGAAGGCATCTATTGAACTTGTGATTGTTTAACCATCTATTTTTCTATCTTTTAAAACTGAGCACATGACTTTTCATATCCTAAAATAGAATTTTAAAGAAACACTTTATAAAATATGTAAATAATAAAGCACATACATGATTTCTTTTCTGTTACACTGTCCAAATAATTATTTCAAAATGAATATAACTAATTAATTATTTTTTTCATAATCATATTCAAATAAATAGGTCTCAGACATGCCTTGCATTCTTCCCCCTAAGAATGGACTTCCTCCTGGAAGTCATCAAGAGAAATAAGTTTTCCTAACTTCATCACATCCAACAAAAGTTAGTTTTCATTAATAAAAATTTATTAAGTCAACTAGATATTCTTTTTACTTGCAAAATAGCACTGCTTTATTCCAAACTTCTACAAATTCATTCACTGAAGGAATCCTTTCGCTCTTTAATACTAATCTTCATTTCACAAGAAATAGATTTAGTCTATAAATTTGCATACACAAAAATATATCAACTCAAATTAGCCCACATGATCTGCAACCACAAAATTAGTAACAATCCATATTTGCTCACCACCCAACCATAGGATCGACTTGATCAAATCCACCCCAAGCAATTAAAGAGAAACTTTTTCATATTAAACAGGTTACAAATCCATTTTTTTGAAGAATCAAATTCACATATTTTATCTCACTTTCTTTCACAATAAAATCAATAACTCCCATAAGCTTCAAACTCCCATTAAACATTAACTCCCTTAATCACAACTCCCAAAAACTCTCAAAACAAATTAACTCCCAAAGTATTATCATTTCATATATCATTAACTTCCAGTTATGCTTTCCATCACAACACCAATTCTAGGCAACATAATAATAATACTCATAAAATTTCATCATTTATGACAAATTTAAACATGCAAACAATAACAACAAATTTCTTTCAAGATTAAACTACCGCGCATTCATTTGATTCACAACAGAAATATAGTTCATTCTTTTCTTACCTTGGCTGTCCAAGTTCAGCTCATAATTTTTTTCTTTCTTTTCCAGCAACACATAGTAATTCCAATCTTTCTACAAAATTTTAGTTATATCATTCTTTCTATCGAAGTAAAATATACTTATATCATCTAATTATTTTTGATAATCAAATTCATTGCAAATAACTATTAACATTTAAGCATCACAATTATCATTTCCATACATCATATATGCTTTCATTAGAATTGGGATGATTAGTGTCAAATCAATAGAAGGTCTAAAACTGCTATATAAGATTCAAAGTCAACAATAATCATAAACAATATTCTTTCATCATTATAAAAATGACATCATGGAGCTGGGGGTTGGGAAGCATGGTGGTCTCAAACCACATGAAGCTCCAACATATACCACAAAAGTAGTTAATCACGAAACTTATATAATTATGAGCATTCAATATTTTTGAATAATCAAAGTTTAGAAAACTCCCTTTTTCCACAAATGTAGTTCCCTTAACACAACAGTAGTTCCCAATCACATGTAGCTCTTTTTTTTTCACTGTAGCTCCCAACAAAATAATAGCTAACACGAGCAACACCAACAACAACTCCAAAATAGCTCATGTGTATAGGGATAAATCGAGATCGAATGATAATCAAAACAATGAAATAATCAACAATTCAATCCTATAATATCAAGATAACAATCTAAGCAAATAACCAAATAATCAATGAATAATAACAAAACAATGCAAGCTTTCACCTAGATAATTGTGTTGTTATCTTGGTCGAATGTGGATTGCTTCGTAAATTGTGAAACCATGTTTACAACAAGCGGATGTAGATTGTATTTGTGCTCAAAAGATCGATGTGCTCAACAATGCGATGTATGCTCAATGCGTTGTATGGATGCTTGAAAATAAATGATTGAAGAGGGTTTGTTATGAGATGAGGGGGTTTATATAGGTTTCAATGAAGATCGATCAATGGTCCAGAAAATTCAATGGAATCAACGGATGAGATAAATCTAGAATTCATGATGAATGTGCCCCTGACATATGTCACACAAAAAGCTATTTTTATTTGAGTTAATTGCTTGATTTGACATAAAAAGACATGGAATAGACATGAGATAAATTTAGATTTCATAAAAATAGAAATACTTTTTTCTAATTTATGAATTGGTGATAAAAAACAATAATGATTAAGTCAATTAACTCAACTTTAGATTTACTTTTTGCATGATTTGAGATAAATTAAATAATAAATTATTTAATTTTGATGTGCATAATGAACAAGATTTATTTTTAGAGAAAATGGAAGACAATTGAAATTAAATTAAATAAATAAATTTATTTAATTGTTTGTGCATGATTAGAGGACATAGAATAATTTTGAAGATTTAAATAAATTAAACAAATAATTGATTTAATTTTTTTTGTATGATGAAGGATAAATAAAATATTTGATTATATTTTATTTTTAGAAGAGATATTCAATTTAAATAAATTTAAATAATTTATTTAAATTTGGAAGAATGATTGATTTATTTAAATAATTAAAATTATTTAATTAAAGATAAGAGGATTTAAATTTTAAATTAATTTATTCAATTGATGTGGACTTGAAATTTGGAAGATGATAATGATTTAATTAAATAATTAAAATTATTTAATTTTGGAAGAATAAAGTTGATTTTGATGAAATTAATTAAATAAATAGAATTTATTCAATTAATGTTGAATTTAGGAGATTTGGAAGAATTTTGATGAAATTAATTAAATAATTAGATTATTTAATTAACGTTGAAAGTGCAGGTGATCTGATGAAATGCAAGTGATGCAATGACATGGTCATTTTTAGGTGTCTAAATTTTGCCCCTTTTTGATGCAATGCAGTTTATAGTGTTGCTTCAAAGAAAATGATTGTTGAAGACATAATATAATTTTGATGCCCCAGTGTAGCTAGATGCCCTTGTGTAGCTGGCATAGGATGCCCTCTCGAGAGGAAAGACAAGGAAGCGACAAAAGGATTGGGTTGATGCTTGACTGGAAGATTGTGTTGGATACAGACAAAGTGGGATAGACAAAAGGCAAACATGATGAAAAAGATAACAAACATGAGGATAAGATGGAATAGGGGTGGGAAGAATTAGGGTTTGGACACTATAAATAGGGCCCACGGGGGTTAACACACCTCATTTGTACACCTAGAGTTGTCAAAATTTAGAGCCCTTTGTGCCTCCTTGCTTAGTTGGGTGTCCTTTCTTAGAGGGGTTTGAGAGCTTACAAACATGTCGATTCTTATGCATAATCATCGGGCGGAGCGCGTGCAAACTTAGGGGAGACCAGCGGGTGCGTTGGGACCTATAAGTGATCGAAAACCCTGCTTGTGTTTTGAAATTTTTAGGATTTTTCTATGGTTTTGAAAAATTTTCACCAAAGGTGCAATGTTTGGGTTTGACGCCTTTGGCGCATGCTAAAGCGCTTTCGGCGTGATGAAGCGCCTTTGGCACGCAGTGTCGCACCTTTGGAGAAAACTCAACGCTTGTGGTTGTTTGTTTCGTAGCGCAACACTTTTGGCAAATGTCGCAACGCGTTTGGTAGTTTAGCTAAGCACCACATGTAAAACATTGCATCACTGTTGGATTAGTGCTTGATAAAAAATTAAGTGCCTATGCAAAGCAGAAAAGCACCTTTGTGGAGTAGCTAAGCACCTTTGGAAAAAAACAAAGTGATTTGGGTTGATTGGGATCTAAGCGCCTTCGGCGCGTAGCGAGGCGCCTGTGGTATGACATCTAAGTGCCTTTGATGAAATCAAAGTGCCTTTGGTTTTGAATGCAGTTTGAGTTAGGCTAGGTTTGGAAAATGTGTTCTAGAGGCTCAAATTAGAGTTGACTAGGTTTGACTTAGGGATGTTGCCATGATTTTTCTTAGGATCAAGTTGAATTTTGCAATATGTTTAATAAGTGATCATCCTGGATGCAGATCACCTTACCACCCTTGCAGTCTCGAGAGAGACACTATCTGATTGTCGATCTAGTTGTATAGCTTGGTGAGGAGGAGGAGCTCTTCCTAGAGATCATGGGACTATGGCATGTTGCGCATCTTATGCCCATCAGGGCGAACCTTGCTCTTTTGACAATGATTATGGAGAGATACCACAGCGAGACCTCCTCCTTCCACTTTCCCACAGGGGAGGCTATAGTGACACTAGAGGATGTTCGGTGCATCCTATGGATTCCTATTCAGGGGGATAGAGTGGATCATGGCATAGAGTGAGGAGAGGCAGGCCTACGAGAGGTGTTTGCGACTGATGATCTAGGTGTGCAGGATCGAGAGATCTGGTGGACTCGAGTGTAGAGACTTTGCGATAGGATTAGATGGATTGTTGTATCACTTATTGGAGAATTCTTATGTCTAGATAGACGGTCGAGAGGATTATCTGTTGGATGGGGCATAGTTCTATCTAGGATGTTTACACATGATATCTAATATGCATGGGGACCTTGCATCGTTGGCCAACTTTATCATGATTTGCATGATTGTGTTTATAGATCAAGGAGCAGCTTGTCAGCAAGGGTCACCTTATTGTAGGTATGGGCTTGGGAGCACATCCCAGTGATTAGACCTATCTCTCAACATCAACGAGATCATGGTGAGCCTTACGTGTTCTTGTATGAGGTGTTATTACACATTGGTCGCTGGGTTCAGTGAGCTATTGGTGTAGACAACTGGATGAGATGGACATCTTTGTTTGGTGCCTGTGGAGAGATTGTGAGTCATCGGATGATGACCACGAGGAGCTAGTATACTGTAGGCAGCTGAGATACTTATTTGGCAGATGCACTAACACGATTGAGAGGTACCTTCCAAAGAGGGTACTGAGGCAATTTGGTTTAGCGCATGGATTGCCCGTAGGCGAGGCTATTTATGCACGAACCTGGAGGGAGGTGGATAACTAGGGGCCAGAGATTTCTCTTGAGATAGCTTTAGTAGATTTACGAGGACTTGCCCCAATTTTATGGGATTAGATTACAGGGAGTGCAAACCTGGGCACACTTCTAGTCTATGATACCTACTGGTAAGCACACAGGCCAGTTAGATTGACTAGACTTGGAGTCATGGGTGCTATGCGGGAGGTTGCCATGGTAGGAGTGGAGGCGAGGGCGCATAGAGAGGCCCAATAATAGGCCGCAACATAGAGGTAGGTTGGGGGAGATGATGGAGACCAAGCAGATGTGCCGATGGTCAAGGCTGGAGGATAGCTAGTTATTTTGCTAGCAGAGACACCACTGCAATAGGCACAATGGTTACATTAGGAGGAGATAGAGAGGAGGACTCGCTTGGAGCTTAGGATGGTGCGGATGAGGAGAGATACAGATGTGGCCCAGGCTGAGGCTAGATAGGTTGAGGCTCAGACCCAGCTACATGCACAGGCAACAACAACAGCACAGGTAGCTTTGGCAGCAGCACAGGCATTGCCACCACCACCATCAGATGATGGGTGTATTGCCCAGTTGATAGTAGAGTGAGACATAGCAGTATAACTATGTTTGACTACAGAGAGTGAGATGAGAGAGAGATGATGCATGCCACGCAATGGGTGCAGATCAGTTGACATTATTTGGGGAGCTTACTCGAGTGCAAGGTGAGCTAGTGACATCGAGTAGAGAGGTTGAGTATTACAGAGGTCTCTATTTTGGTGCGGTGTTGGCAGATCAGCGAGAGCCTAGCTTTCAAGAGCGGAGCAGGTCAAGAGCCTCCTCGTCATGCAAGATGGGGAGATCTGTTTCATCAGTTAGGGGACCACCAATGCAGCCAGGTGGAGGACGACCAACAAGAGAACCTTCATCAAGTGTAGGTGGAGGATAGGGATCACAGCAGGTGGGCAGCTCTACCCACTAGCTGACACTAGAGCATGTATAGTTGTATATATTGTACCAGTTGTTTTGTATCATTGACACACTTTGTATATATTGATTGATGCCTATGTGCATCGGATGTATATTACGGGCTCTTGATAGCCACGATGTACTTTTTGATGTATATATGGATGTGCATATGGACTTTTGATGTAGACATGGACATTTGTATTTTTGTTGATGACCTCACATGATGATATATGATGACATATGATGATCTTTATGGTCATGGCTATTCATGCTTTGTTTTTGTGATGTACTTCTATATGAAATGGATGTGATGACATGTATTTATGATTATGTATTCATGTGATAATGTATATGCTTATAGATGTATGACATGTGATGACATGATGATATAGATGCTTATAGATGTACGACATATGATGACATGATGATATGATGATATAGATGATTTGTCATGATGATATCTAACATGTGGTTTTGCAGATATGCCTCAAACGTTGATGATAGAAGAAAGTGGAGATAGAAGAGGACATGATGGAGAGACTATTAATTGATCTTTGCTTAAAAAAGACTATATGGTGACATCGCTAGATGGATGGATAAATGGATAAGCTTGTTGCAATGGTTTCACAAATGTTTATGAAGAGTAATCCTTATTTTTGATATAGCACATGGATAGTTTGCCACCAAGGTATAAATGACCAAGGTGCTGTGATATCCGAGTGCGAGGATGTTGACTCTGCAAGCAAGCAATTTGAACTTAGATCCCTTAGACATAATATAACCTTGTTGGATATGTGAACAAGCCATAGTCTTGAACATATAATAAACTTTAATACATAAATGCAAAAAGTATATTAATATGTAAGATGCTAGGTTGTAACACATGCACAAGATAAATATGCTGCTAAGAAAGATACTAAAGACCATTCCTCAAACATGGCACATAAAAGCAAATGACTATGCCCCCAATCTGTACTACATCGCAACATACCAAGATATAGATAAATCAAGGTAGTCTTGAATAGGTAATGGAAAAGAAACAAAAGATAAACCAAAAAGAAAATTGACTAACTTACAAAGTAAATATACAACCAACATATTCTCTTGCCAAAGAGGTTGCTCATGATATAGTGGATAGATAACAGCCTTATTGTAGGATGATATATCTGTTAAAGGGTGTTGATCTGTTGATAGGATAATGTCTAGTTTTAGGTAATGAAACATGTCGTATAAGACGCCTGGTCTGGTTTCGACAATGGAACATCCTGTATAAGACAATTGTTTTGATGTAGCAGATGTTGGCAATTGATATGTAGGACAACATATGGCTTTGCAAGCAGGTTTCTTTGCTTCAGGTTTGTTTAAGGACTTTGCTTTAAAAGGATGCATTTGTTTATTGTTTTGTTGCTTGAGTTAGTCAAGTCGAGGTGATAGGATGGATTTTGATAAATGGAAAACTAGAAAGATGACTTGTCAATGGATTCAGATGGGTGAAGAATGATGAATCTTATGTGCATGAGTACTGGATACGTCCTTCATATTCTAGACTGCCTACATACCCTATATCCACGGGATCAAGGCACATTACAATGAAAGATGAAAATGATAATATGTATTTCTGGATATAGTGATGAGTGGGTCAAAGTGTTTGAGCTTGGGTATGTGAAATGATGACATCTTATGGACTCGAGTACTAGATACATCCTTTGTATTCTAGACTGCCTACATACCCATATCCATGGGATCAAGGTACCTTAAGATTGAGATGAGATGATATGTAGTTCTGGCTTGTTTGATGATGTAGAAGGGAAAGTGTTGTCATTGTGGGGAACGATATATCCCTAGACCAACACAAGGATGAAGGTGTCTGGTTTCAAAACTGAAACACCTCGTATAAGATGCCTTGTTTGTTTCGAGAGTGTGACAATCTGTATAAGATAATTGATATGATTGATGGATTGGTTTGAAGTGTTTTTGTTTTTGTTTGAAGGTTTAAGTGTTTGCATGTTTTGTTTAAGATGGTTGATGAATCGCGAACAAGGATCCATTCCTAGACCTAGGTTAAGGAAAGGGTTGCCCCCATTCTGGTAGAGGTATTGTTATGGACGACTGACATAGGATAATGATGGATGATAGGAAGACATAGATAATTGACATGGGATGATGATTTGACATGGATAACTTGACATAGGATAGCTGACAATTTGACAAATTTTCAAGCTATTCTAGATAGGGAGATGAAAATGTAAGAGGGTCAATGGTTTTGTTATGGATGGATGGAGGAAGTTTATTATGAAAAGGACATGGAATGCAGATTATCATGAAATGGACATGGAATGAACAAATCTTGATAGATGGTGGATGCTAACTCTACACATAGCGCCTGTTTTCCAGGTTTTCACTATGGTAATTATCCAAGGTGCATGTTTACCAGGTTTTCACTAGAGGACGGATTATTATTATTTTTTTGTTTTGCTTCTTTTTATTTATTTATTTATTTTTGACATAGATACTCTGAGGATCAGGCAAAGAACTTCTTGAGATGAACACTATTGAGTGGCTCATCTAGAGGAATGCCTTCAGGTGTTGCTAATGTATAAGCTTCAGACCCACATGCTGATGTGATAATAGAGGGTCCTAACCAATTAGGCTCAAAATTGCCCTTCTTTTCTCTATCTGCTTGATTTCTCTGATTTTCTTTTAAGACAAGATCACCAACTTGAAACCGTCTTTCTTTGATCTTTTTGTTATAGTTGCACAGGAGGCGGTTTTGATAGACATAGAGATGATTAAGCGCTGCAAGGTGCTTCTCATCTAGTAGTTCTAGCTCAGCTAATCTGGAAGTGCGATACTACTATCCATCAATCAGGTGTTGCATGGATACTCGGAGGGATGGGATCTTGAGCTCTATAAGTAGAATGGCTTCAGAGCCATAGACCAAGGCATAGGGTGTTGCACCAGTTGGTGTTCTGATACTAGTGCGGTAGGCCCATAGGGCAAGATTGAGTTGCAGGAGCCACTCATGACCAGCTTCATTGACCATTTTCTTGAGGATTTTTAGAATGGTTTTGTTGGAAGCCTCGACTTGGCCATTACTCTGCGGATAGTAGGGAGTGGAAAAATGACGTTGGATATTATATTGGGTGCACAAGGCACATACTTCTTCATTCTTGAATGGTCTCCCATTATCAGTGATAATGTCTTGGGGGATACCATATCGACAAATGAGGTAGTTAAGGATAAACTTGGCTATTTGCTTGCAGATGATATAAGTCATGGGAATGGCTTCGACCCACTTCGTGAAGTACTTAGTGGCAATAATGGTAAATTTATGGCCATTGGATGAGGATGGATGGATTTGTCCTATGAGGTTGAGACTCCATTGTGAAAAAGGCCATGGAGTTGTCATAGGTTGTAGTTCATGAGCTAGTGCATGAATCAAATCTCCATGCTACTGGCATTGTAGATACTTAGCAAACTGCAAAGCATCTTGTTCTATTATAGGCCAATAATATCCTATGCAGAGTATCTTCTTAGCTAGATTAGGACTGGTGGAATGTGTGCCACAGACACCTTCGTGTATGTCTCGTAAGGTGCCATCAGCTTCTTCTGTTTTAAGACATCGTAAGAGGATACCATCGAGACTCTGACGATATAGTGTATCACCCAGAATGGTGTAACGGGAGGATCGACAGATAAAGGATTTGTGTTGGGTAATAGATAGGTCAATGGGAAAGGTACCGTGTTTAAGGTAGTCATAGATATCTTCGTACCATGGGGAATTGGGACCAACAAGTTCACAGATGATTTTAGTAGTTGGAACATTGATGGCTGGTATCAACAATTGCTTGATCAAGAATTCACATTTCTGTGTGTTTGCAGGCATATCTATAAGCGACCCCACAAAAGCCATAGAATCTATAGCTTTGTTATGCTCTCTTGGAATTTTCTCAAAAGTGATGCTAGAAAAGTGTGGTTTGTAGGCATCCATTAGTTGCTTGTAAGGGACCAACTTTTCATCTTTTGTTTGGTACTCATCAGTGACTTGTCGAATGACTAGTTGTGAGTCTCCATATACCTGTAGTTCTTTGATTTCCCATTGGACTACTATATTGAGACCTATGAGGAGTGCTTCATACTTGACTATGTTGTTAGTGCAAGGAAATGCAAGTCGATACGACTTTGGGATATAGTCATTTTGAGGCGTAATAAAAAGGATGCCGGCCCCTGATCCATGATGTGTGTAGGGATCATCAAAATACAACTTCCACATTACTGAGGTAGAAAGAGTGAAGAGATTCTCATCCGAAAAGTTAGATACCATAGGATGTACATCTGTCATGGGTGCTTCTGCTAGTTGATTTGCTAGGGCTTGTCCCTTGATTGCTTTACGATCCACATGCTCAATGTCAAACTCGCTAAGGATCATGACCCATTTAGCTAGTCTGCATGTGAGAGTTACTTTTGCTAGGAGATACTTCAATGGATCAATTTTGGCTATTAGATTTGTGTGTTGGTTTAGCATGTAATGCCTTAACTTTTGGGAAGCAAACACTAAGGCTAAATAAGCTCTTTCCATAGGTGAATAATTGAGTTCATAAACCACCAAGGTTTGACTGATATAATAGATTGTATGCTCTTTTCCTAACTCATCATGCTATGCTAGAAGAGCCCTTAGGGTTGTTGTTGTAGTTGAGATGTACAATATCAAAGGCTTATCGGCGACTGGTGGTACCAAGACAAGAGGTGTAGCTAGATATTCCTTGAGCTTATCAAATACTGCTTGACACTTATCATCCCATCGAAATGAGACATCCTTTCAGAGCAAGTGTTGAAATGGTTGACATTTATCTCCTAGACGTGAGATAAAATGCCTAATGGATTGTAACATTCCTTGAAGGCTCCTTAATGTTTTCAGATTCTTTGGTGGAGGCATCTCTAATATAGCCTTGACTTTTGTTGGATCTACTTCAATGCCTCTGCGAGATGTGATGTATCCCAACAATTTTCCTAAGGTTACCTCGAAGACACACTTCCTTAGATTGAGTCTTGATATTTTTTGAGTTTGTCAAAGATTTGTCCTAAAACCTGTATGTGATCTACCCTAGAAGATTTTGCTAGTATATCATCCACAGAGTCCTCCATGATGTGATGAAAGAGGTAGTGGAATATCATTGTCATTGCTCTTTGATAGGTTGCTCCTGCATTTTTTAAAAAAATGGCATGAGTCACCAACAATAGGTACCCCAAGGACAAGTGATAGTTGTTTTATGCTAATCTTCTTCTGCTATCATTATCTGATTGTAGATAGAAAATCCATCCATTAGAGAAAGCATTTCATGACTAGCGGTCAGGTCCACTATGAGATCAATGTTTGGCAATGGAAAGTCATCTTTGGGACATGCTTTGTTGAGATCTCTGAAGTCGGAACACATACAGATGCCCCCATTTGGTTTAGCCACAGGTACAATGTTTGAGACCCATTCAGGATAATCAATAGGCTTGATAAACTTTGCATCTAGCAACTTCTGTATTTCAACTTTCACCAAGAGAGCAATTTGTGGGTGCATCTTTCTTAGTTTTTGCTTAATTACTTTAGCTTTTGGATCAATTGTGAGATAGTGATCTACTAGCGAAGGGTCTAACCCTGGCATATTAGCATAGGTCCACGCAAAGTTGATGGTTTGTTGTGAGAAGAAGTTGGTAAGATTCTTGTGCTCTTGTTCTGATAATGATGCTGAAAGGAATGTGGTTCAAGGATTTTGCTCTGTGCCAAGATTTATCTCTGTAGAATCTTATACTAGGAGAGATGATTTCTCTTGATACTTAGATGGTAGGGGAAGGTCAAATCCTGCATCCTTATTTGCCACAATTAGGTTTTCACCTTCGGATACATCATTTGTTTTTACTATTTTCTGATCGGGAGGTGCCACATCGTGGTTTTCACCTAGAGATCTTTCTTTATTTCTATTTTTGTGACTGGAGGATTTAGCATTCTCACCAAAATAAGCAGTTTGCTCTAGTTCCATTACAAAACCAACTTTGTGATTGCCAAGAGAGATACCATCCTGGAGTCCCATGAACACTGCAATAGCTTCATCATTCTGAAATACATCTAGAACGGGGGTCCCTTGTTGGTCCCAATCGATAAGTTTAGGGTAGACAAGTGTTACAATCTGGGTGTTTGTGTTTGATGTGAAGGATATGGATGATAGCATGAATATGGAGGATTCAGTGAATAGGTCAGTCATATGGAGGTAGGAGTCATCAATGATATCCTCTTTAGACCTCGAATCTGCGAGAGAAGTTTGTACCACCTTGTCGAGAATACCCTCGATGTCCAAGGTGCGTGGTACCTTCCTACTATAACCTAACCCCTTTTTGTCTAGCTTCTTTTGCACAATAATGGGTTCTATTTAACCTTGATTATCTTTTCCAAGGCCACCTTTGCCTTTATAGCCCATGTTTTTGACAATTCTTAGGCCATTTCCATGTTCTTTAACTGGTATGGTGACTAGTTCTCTCTCTTTGTAGAGCCAAGAAGAGATGTCTTCAATAGTTTCCTCTGCCAATAATTTTCCCTCTTTGAATTGAGTTAGGGATGCTGGAGGGGGATAGCTACTTTCTTAGTTGCTTTGGCTATGGGCAGTTGGCCATAAGATTTAGAGGGTAAAGGCATCCGCCCTACACAACAAGATTTTGAGATATCATATTCACCAAAGCCTATATCATGGATTTCAGCTTTGATTTTGAGAATAGGATTAGGATTAGGTTAAACTTTAGAGATCTTTTTTAGATTTTCAAAATTGACATACAATGGGGAGTCATGGGCTTTGTCATTATTGGGCACTTGGTTACAATTTGTATAACTACCTTGCAAGACACGACATAATTCGAAGGCATGAGGGTCTCTTGGGATCGTAATCTCTGTACCATTAAATGGAAATTTGAGAGACTAATGGTATGTGGAGGGAATAGCTTTCATGGCATGGATCCATGGGAGTCCTAAGATAATATTATAAGGTAGCTCAATGTCGAGGACTTGGCACCTAATTTCAAGCATGATAGGGACTACTTGTATAGGCAAGTGGATAACACCTTCTGAACAATGTTTTGCATCATCACACCCCTTGATTGTAATACTTTGATCAATGTTGACATGATCCTCAAAGTTTCCCAATTGTTTAAGTAACTTGAGAGAACAAATATTGAGACTAGCACCACCATTTATAAGTATGCATTTGATCTTTCGTTTATGGATGAAAACTTCAATGTGAAGGGCATCATTATGACATGGATCATGGGATGGGAGGTCCTTTTCAGAGAAGACCACATTGTAAGGTGAGGCAATTTTACCTATTATAGCTTTGAAGTCCATGACCACGATGTTGTTAGGAACCGAAGACTCTTGTAGGGCTTTTTCTAGCACAACCTTATGTGTGGGTGACGACCGTAGAAGGTCTAAAATAGAGATCTTTGCAGGGGTTTTCCCTAGATGTTCTACAAGATTGTAATCAGACTGGGTTGGGAGACTTGGTGTAGGACCACGAAGCATGACACGACTACGATGAGTTTTGACTACACAATATGTAGATTTACCTTTGATAGTGAGGTTAGACACAACTTTCTTCAAAACGTCCTACAATAGTTATAGGAAGTAGAAGCTTTGTTAATGCCTTTACCTTTATCAGGATGTTGGCCTTGACCATGGTTAGGGAATGTCTCCTTATACATGTTGAGATCTTTGTTTGTGTTTTGATTAGGGGGTACATCGAAAGTGACTTCACCTCTATCAATAAGGTTTTGGATCATGTGCTTGAGTTTCATGCACGAGATGGTTCAATGTCCCTTGGTCCTATGGTATTCACAATATTCATTAACTTTGTACCATGTGGGTTTGAAAGCAAGTTCACCATATGGGGGAGCATCTGGTAGCGTAACAAGTCCATTTTGCACAAGTTTCTTTAGAATTGACTCTTTAGGCTCTCCCAAGGGAGAGAATTTATGCCTTGGAGTGTAATCTTGTTAAGGCCACTCTTGTTGTTGTTGTTGGTTTTGGTTTTGCTATCATTGTTGTTGTTGTTGAGGTGGAGGTTTGTTTTGTGTAGATGAAAGATTAAGAGGTGTTTGTAGTGTTTGGACATGTTTGGAATCTACCACACCATCATTGACCACGTTTTTGTTTTTGTTCCAAAATTTGGGCTTATCATTTGATTGTTGTTGGGGTGCATTATCTTTATTTTCTTTGAAGATTGTGACCATGCCTTTAGCGATGAGGGCTTTTTCGATGTTGATGCCCTTATAGGTAATTTCATTAAAAGTTGTAGCACTAAGTATTTGCAAATGGAAACCCAATTCTTGGTTAAGGTTTTGCACAAAGATGCTAACAAGCTGCTTTTCAGGTATTTTGAATGGGAATTTGCTAGCGATTTGTCTCCATCTTTGAAGGAAGGAGATGAGAGTTTCCCCATTTTTATGTTTATTGTTGCATAGGTCGGTCATAGAGACCTCATGTTCTGTGTTGTATGAGAAATGGGTGGCAAATTTTTCTACAAGCTCATTAAAATATTTGATACCCATAGGTAGATGTGAGACCCATTCTATAGCTTGACCTCCAAGATTGTGAGAAAAGAGGCACATGAGATATGTGTCATTATGTGCAACCTCTAAAGAAGTGAGATAGAATTCTCTAAGGTGATCTTTTAGGTCTCCTCTTCCCTTGTATTTATCAAATTTGGGTATATTGAAGTTGGGAGGAAAAGGGATCATGTGCAATGATCGATCAAATGGATAAGGACAAACTTCTTCCAAGGAGAAGGTTTTCTTGGTGTGGCCAAATGTTAGATCGGCTAGTTGTTGTTGTACTTCGGCAAGTTTGAGCTCCATAGTTGTTGGAGGTGTTGGAAACATCTCCTTTTGTACTAGAGGTGGTTGTTGTTGCCCATATGGTAGATTGTAGTGGAAGCCATAGGCATTTGTGTTATAAGTGTCATATGATTGGTTGGGGTTGTATGTGTCATATGAAGGGTTTGGTTGCATTGATTTTGGGGAGGTGGGGGTGGTGCCAGGTAAGAATGTTGGCTTTGTGACTATTGTAGATAAGAGTTTGGTCTATGGTATTGTGGAGGTGGTGTGAAGAAAGAATTTCATGGAGGAAAGCTAAAGTTTGTTGGGTTTGGTTGTGATGGTGGAACATAGACATGGGAAGTTTGGTTTTGAGAGTTTTGAGGTTTGAGATAGGTTTTGGTTAGGTTAAGCGTGGAAGATCTTTGTGGCAGAGGGACATAGGTAGCTAGGTTTTGTGATGGTTGGGGTTAATTAAGGAATGTGTTGGAAAGGTTTAGTGTAGATGATCATTGTGGCTAAGGGACATAGGTAGATGGGTTTTGTGATGGTTGGGGTGGATTAAGATAGGGATAGGTTAGGTTGAGTGTGGAAGAATGTTGTGGTGGAGGGACATAGGTTGTGTTGATGTTTTGTGAATGTTGTGATTGCATGACACTACTTGGTTTAGTGATACGGAGATTGGACGATGTTAGGGGTGGTGTTGGTTGTGGCCCTTGTTGCATGGCTACATAAGTGTTTCCTAGATTGTAATTTGGTGGGAAACTGTCTCGTTATGGGGTAGCCAATGTTCTATTTACATTTGATGTAGGCATTTGGGAGATGATTGGAGGTTGTTGTGTGTTTCATCTAGCTAGAGCGACTTGTTTCGCTAATTCTGCTTGACGTTGTAGAGTCTCTTGTTGGTGTGTATAGATCTCCATAGGAGTCACAAGTGGTGATATTGGTCTTTCTACTATTGTATTTTGATAAAGAGGATTCTCATATTGATCAGCAAAAGGTTGAGTTGTTCTCCCTTGTGAGCTTTGTTTGGGTATGGGAGTGGTCACGGTTGACATAGTTTGGATAGTAGTTATAGCGTCATGGGTTTTGTTTGGCTCTTTAAGATTGGATAGATCAAAATTTTGAGGTAATTTGGCTCCTTGTTCTACTAGTAAGCGAAAGAAATGATCTTGGTTCTCATTAAGGAGTTTGTCAAATGCGGCTATGGCTCGAGGATCTTGCATAATTTCATCTAGGTCTTGTCTATCTTCTTGAGAAGATTGACCTTCTTGAAAGTGTTGCTCTTCTTGATATGGGACTTGAACCATGGTGTAATAAAGTGTAGCAAAATCATGCAGCATGTCGGTAGTGAATTGAGTTACATCTACCAAAGGAACATTACTCTCTTGCAGATTGGTTGGTTGGTCATGTTGCAACTTGTTTTGAAAATTAGTTGGTCTATCCATTGGCATTTTTGGAGTACTCTTTTGAGACATGTTGGATTGGCTTGGTTGAGGTGTATGAGGAGGTGATTTGTGCTTCCTTGGGGCAATTTGTTTAGCCTTCATAGATTGCTTGAGTCTAGTGGTTACCATGGGATGCACCAGGACAATTTGTTTTGAGATTTTGCTAAGATTTTGTTGTGATTTTGCTAAGATAGTTGGAAAAAATAGTTTTCTGGACTGAGGCGTTGGACTGTGTTGCAAAGGCGCTGGATTATGTTGTAAAGGCGCTAGGCTGTGTTTTAGAATTGCTGGACTGTTATACCAAAGGTGCGGTACTATAGTACTAAAGGTGCTGGACTACACTTCAAAGGCATTGGGCTGTGTTGCAAAGGTGCTGAGATGGTATCAGTGATGTTTTAAAAGGTAAATTTTGATAGTTTTGGATTGGATTTGGTTTGTATTTGCTTTGACAAGAGAAAACACATCAAACAAAGTACCAAAAGAGGACTGACACAACAGATAGTGTATGTTTAAGGCTCACAAAAAAGCCCAATGTTTCCATGGGTATAAGACAATTTGCAAACAATTCAAGCACTTTTTATCCCTAGAGACATAGGTTCATTGCGGTAGTTCAGCTCACAACTTGAAATCTCTGTCAACTAAATGTCATTCCATATAGGTGTCATACATTTGAGTCTTTGCGAGAGACGATAGGTAGGGATATCTCACCCTCCCCTTGGAAAGCTACAACTAGGTCACGAGAGCTTCATGGCCGAGGGAATACTATCTCTTCTCAAGGGAGGCAATGGTGAGTACCTTGAGGGTTTTTATCGATTCCCCTTGCACTAATGATTATCACAACGTTCAGAGGTGAAATGGGTAGTCACTATCTAGATTAGTTATTACTTGCTTGGAGGGACTAACGCCTTACGAGCATGTGACAAGCTGCTAAAAGCTTTGACCAATCCTACTAAGAGTATCAAACACTTCATACAATGTGAAAATCATTTTTACAAAGTGTTAGTACACCTCTTTTCAATTTGGAACCACAAGGTAAGACTGACATCGGTTAAGACTTGGCTTTCACCTTATCCCTCTTATATAGCAGTTCAAAGGAAAACTCTGCTTAGGGTCGTCCCTTTTGGATGAAGCGTAATCCAAAAGTAGACCCTTCTAAAGGAATAACTAAAATTTAAGATCAAGCATGTCAAACAAAGGTTCAATTATCTCGTTATAAGAAAAATTAGGTGCAACTAGATTAGGCACACACACTATTATAGTTGTCAATTGTCTCTTATGAAATTGAAGTGTTTTGCATTCATGTCAATTATCCTTTAGAAAATTGAAGTGTTTTTGCCTACATGTCCATTGTCCCTTAAGAAAGCAATATGTTCCTAAGACTTAGATTGCAAAAAAGATGATTGTTTAGTTGTCCCTTAAGAAAGTGATTTGTTCCTAAGATTGCAAAGATGATAGGTTCAATTGTCCCTTAAGAAAGCAATATGTTCCTAAGACTTAGATTGATAGATTTGGCAATTCTTCAAAGCTTGTCTTGCATGAACATGTTAGAAAAACCCATTTGCTTTGTTTGAGTGATAAGAAGTTGCAAAAAGTTAATTAATTCCACACAAACTCAATAGTTAGCAAAAATAAATAAATTGACTTAAAGCGCTTTACTATATTTCAAAGGCACTGTACTGCTTACAAGAGGCAATGGATTGTCCTACTAGAGGCGCTGGATTGTGATACCAAAGGTGCTACATTGCATTACAAAAGCACGGTAATATGATGCAAAGACGCACTACTGCTCTAGATTAGAAAAACTCAAGATTTCATCAAAAAGTGAGACTGAAAAGATGATTTCATGATATTAATATGATCTAGAATGATTGATAAAGATGAGATCTCAAAAGTAATGATGAAAATATCATATGTTTAGACCTTGCAAATTAGAAAACCAATTAGAAACCCTAAGTATCCAAAGGCGATGTACTGTTGTGCCAAAAGCACTGGACTGCAGATCAAAGGCACTTTGCTATTGCCCGAAGGCACTGTGTTGTAGACCAAAGGCACTTTACTATGCTGCAAAGGCATGGTTCTATGTTCGTCTGCACGTTTCCATATTGTACTTTAAAAAAGTAAATTTTCTAAAGAAAAATAGTGATTAGTGGGTCCTACTGGGTGTGCCAGAATGTGTATAGGGATAAATCAAGATCGAATGATAATCAAAATAATGAAATAATCAACAATTCAATCCTATAACATCAAGATAATGATCTAAGCAAATAACCAAATAATCAATGAATAATAACAAAACAATGAAAGCTTTCACCTAGATTTTGTTGTTATCTTGGTCAAATGTGGATTGCTTCATAAATTGCGAAACCATGTTTGCAACAAGCGGATGTAGATTCTGTTTGTGCTCAAAAGATCGATGTGCTCAACGATGCGATGTATGCTCAATAAGTTGTATGGATGCCTGAGAATAAATGATCGAAGAAGATTTATTATGAGATGAGGGGGGTTTATATAGGTTTTAATGAAGATCGATCAACGGTCTAGAAAATTCAATGGAATCAACAGATGAGATAAATCTAGAATTCATGATGAATGTGCACCTGACATGTGTCACACAAAAAGCTATTTTTTTTTGAGTTAATTACTTGATTTGACATAAAAGACATGGAATAGACATGAGATAAATTTAGATTTCATAAAAATAGAAATACTTTTTTCTAATTTATGAGTTGATGATAAAAACAATAATGATTTAGTCAATTAACTCAACTTTAGATTTGTTTTTTGCATGATTTGAGATAAATTAAATAATAAATTATTTAATTTTGATGTGCATAATGAAGAAGATTTATATTTAGAGAAAATGGAAGATAACTGAAATTAAATTAAACAAATAAATTTATTTAATTATTTGTGCATGATTAGAGGACATAGAATAATTTTGAAGATTTAAATAAATTAAACAAATAAATTGATTTAATTTATTTTGCATGATGAAGGATAAATAAAATATTTGATTATATTTTATTTTTAGAAGAGATATTCAATTTAAATAAATTTAAATAATTTATTTAAATTTGGAAGAATGATTGATTTAATTGAATAATTAATTTATTCAATTGATGTGGACTTGAAATTTGGAAGACGATAATGATTTAGTTAAATAATTAAAATTATTTAATTTTGGAAGAATAAAGTTGATTTTGATGAAATTAATTAAATAAATAGAATTTATTCAATTAATGTTGAATTTAGGAGATTTGGAAGAATTTTGATGAAATTAATTAAATAATTAGATTATTTAATTAACGTTGAAAGTGCAGGTGATTTGATAAAATGCAAGTAATACGATGACATGGTCATTTTTAGGTGTCTACAGCTCACACAGAGCAGTAAAAATGGCTCACATAAAGCATCAATAATGGCGCACACAGAGGAATGAGAATGGCTCACATAGAGCTATGCTCACACAAGGCTATGATAATGGCTCACACAGAGCTATGATTTTTAACCTTTCCAATCATTGAAATCAAAACATTCATCTAGCCAAAAAATTAGAATTATCAACAAATTTCATACTCCTCAATAGATTTGATATCAACAAACCTCTTTATACCTTCATCCATACTTCCAAGCTTTAATATTCACAATTAAATCAATGTCCAAAATATTCAAAGAACTTTCACAACAACATTTCTTTTCCAGATTTGTCATTCAAATAATAGATTCACATTCATTTTATCTCTTAATATTCAAAAGAAATAAGCAGGTTTCATTTCATACCTTGGACATGCATACAAAAATCATTCCCAGAGTTTTTTTGTCATGTTTCCTCCCACAAGTATATAGCAGCACTAATTTCTTAAAGATACAGTTAGTTACCTCCTAAGTTCTACAGCTTTCTTCTTTGAATTTTTGTAGTAGATTTATGTTCAATCAACCCTCGCGTATTGGACAATATCCTCCAACCCCCACATTTTACCAACTCTCATCCATCACCATCAACCACACACACAAGTTTGTCAGTATTATCACAGAATAAGGTGATAAATATTCATGCTTGATCAAAATCATTATTTGACATTACAGAAACTTACACTTTCCAAGAATACGTCTATGAACATATTTCTATATAATTTGAAATTAATTTACTAAATGTCCATTTTGTATCATAAATCAATCAAAATCTTCCTCTACTTACCATGATGAGATCCCAAAAATAGATTTTACAATTCTAACACTCTTACCACAAAGTTCCCAAGTGTTGCAACCTGGTGCTCTGATACCTATATAATGTCCACTCAGGAAATTAACAATTAATAACAATATTTTAATAAATTATTGAAAAATGAAGAAAATATAATATATTCACATGAGAAAATTTCCTTATTATAAATTACTAACACCTAAAATTCATCGTAAATAATTTACAAGATACAAATGCTTCATATTCAAATATACACATTTAAAATAAATGTCTTAAGGTCATCCTTTCGCAAGGTGGAAAATACTTTCTCAGCTCCGGATATCCAACACAAATATCAAACCTAAATCTGCACACTAAATGTAAACATTAGTTTTGCATAGCTGCTAAACACACAAAACAAATATCAATTGCATAAAATGACAAGTCTAAGGCCCAAAGGGGCCAACCAAATGTCTTGGGGCTCATGTTGACCTTGCCTACGTACGTGTAGCATAGAGACTTTGTAGTTTGAACAAAGACCTTACAACCATAAAATGGTACCTTTACATAATACCGACAACCTCTCAAACTCAGATACACATAAGCATTTCAATCCACACAGAAGGACAGTAAGATATTAAGGTTTACTCATACCACAACTTTCTCATAGAACCTCACAATTCATAAATGATTCTAGTGTTTGAATTATAATAGAATGAAAGCATTAATTAGTAATTTTTGAATAAAAATTTCTAGAAGATAATTTCATAGCCTCCAAACAACCATAACAACCCATTGATCTATCTTATAAGTGAATAGAACTCATAATTGAACCACATCCTTATATAAGTATACAAAATTTCTCTCCATTCTAGGAGGATTCTCAATTATAAGGTCTAACTACTTCATAGATTCACACATTTCTTCAAGAAATATTATTAGAGAAAAACTAGATGATAATCAACTTTCTTGATGATATGAACATCTTCCCTTCTCAAGGTCATCAAGTCGATCAAGGTTTTAAATTAAGAATCTGATTAAGAAAGTCATTAAGAATCAACTAGAAATGTATAAATTCTTTAGGAAATATCTTACTATGAAAAAAAATTCATATGCATTTACAAGATTTAAAAAAAACTTAAATGCAAACATACATACCCTTATCAAGTCGAGGTTATATCAAAACATAGATATCACACAAGTATAATTAATGGTTAGGGTTTTCATAATCATATTCTAGCTCACATATATATATATATATATTTACTTTCACTATAACTTATTCAGGACATATAGAGTACATAGATTAACATCTCTACTAGACAAACTATCCATACCTTTAATCACTACGCATGAGCTTATCACAATCTCCATTTCATAGACAAATTATCCCATACAAGATTCTCACAAGATTTCTTATAACACAATTAGGAGATATTCATATTACCATATTCAATTACTATTGCCATAGATACTATCATACTAATATTCCAACAATTCTTATATAATATCTCTAACCATTCCAGTATTCATTTATATCAATAATCAAATAAGACATGTTACTTCCGTTACTAATCAACTAATATTGTTTTATAACAAAGTACCATGAAGAAAGGCATAAAGTGGCAAGAACAATCTTATTCCTGATTCTATCATAATTCCTATCTCCAAAATAATGTGTTTAATAATCAAAATGGGTTTACAATAATACTTATTTTATTTTCTTATCTAAGATCATGAAATATCTATAACTAAAAATAATAATGCTCCCTATTCTATTCTCAATAAGAGATGTTTTATATGTCAACAATCATACTAAAAAATATATTTTACTTCCAATATATTAATAAGGAGTAGCTAATGGGAGTGCATAAAAGATATTAAACTTTTAGAAAGAATAACTAATTGATTTAGTTATCTAATAATAGAAGATTCATGTTAACTAGAAGATATCAAGATTTAGAAAGAAATCTAATTGATCAATTTTCTATTGATAGATATAATGACTAGTTCAATAATTTAATTTTGAGGTATTTCTTTCTATACGTACAAGATAAAACAATATGATTCTAAAGAGATTTAGTTTCGAATTATCAAAGGGTTAAAAAGTTTAGTTTCTAATTTTATATACTTTAATAGAGAATAAATTGCGGTTATCTTAATTCTATCTAAAGAGAAATAATGGAAACATAAATGAAGACTAAGATATATACTAAAGAATGTGGCATGCAAGCAAATGCGTGAACTAGGTATTGATAGCATTCTATTTAATTTACAAAGATTTAATAGTAGATATATTTTATTGTTATGCCAAACTATCAATGATAAGAATAGTATGTCGACTTGCTCATCCTCTACATATTCATGCAAGTTTCAAAGAATAGTTATACAATGCACCGTATTAGAAATATAAAAGATGGAATGAGTATTAAATCATGTATAAGAGGAGAAAACAATAGTGTTATGCCATTGCTTGAAGAGTCTAAGCTGATATATATAGACAAGTCGTTAAAGTTTCTTGGTCGATTAAGGTATTAAGATCGTGAAGAAAAGGTAATGTGGAAGTAAATAATAAAAGAGAGGCATTTAGATTGCTTTACTCGTCAGAATAACAAAATCCTTACATAGAAATACCGATAGAAAATATAGGGAATACAAAACCATGATAACTTAGACAAGGTGCACGAACTAATTGACAATATGCCCAGAGAGACGGTGGTCACAAGGAATGCAAATAGTGATAGTTAAGGTGCACTAACTGTTTGACAGAATGCCCAAACAAATGTCAATGCATGATCATAGAATATGCACAAAAATGATTTTGTAGACAACTAAATGATAGAATGTTTCTAAAGATGTCATCTCGTGGAATGCGATGACTGCAGGATAAGTACGAAATAGATTTGCAAGGTTGCTCTCAAAACCGATGATTAAATGAAGCACCCTATAATGTTTCCTAGCATTGCAATCTTTGCCTTATTGCATTAAGATGTCAGTTAAAGCCGTGGTGTTTGTATGGATGTGTTTTTTCTTAGTGCCTGAAAATCACATAGCTTAGGAATATTTATAGCAACACTGCTTTTTGTGTAGGAGACAGGTCACATATGTGGACAAAGAAGATCCATGCAAAGTTGGAGAAATTGGCTTGGAAGATAAAGGCAGCAGGGTATTTTCCAAATTCAAGACCTTTACTCAATGCTGTGGAAGAATTATTTCACCGTCACCATGATCTAAAAGAGAGATTTTGAGAAGAAGAGCCACAAGGAAAATCATATCCAACCTATCTCTAACAGAGAATCATTTAAACTATTAAAATCATACCAATCTTTTAAAATTCTCCTACAGAAATCGAATGAAATACCTGGATTTTTTCACCACAGGTTCCATTTTTTTTCCTTTCTCTGAATCTCTAACATGAGCCCTCTCTCTCTCTTTTTTTTTTGTTGTTGAAGGCATCTATTGAACTTGTGATTGTTTAACCATCTGTTTTTCCATCTTTTAAAACTGAGCACATGACTTTTCATATCCCAAGAAATGTTCACTTCTTAAAATATAATTTTAAAGAAAAACTTTATAAAATATGTAAATAATAAAGCACATACACGATTTCTTTTCTGTTACACTATCCAAATAATTATTTCGAAATGAATATAACTAATTAATTTTATTTTTAGAATCATATTCAAATAAATAGGTCTTAGACATGCCTTACAAACTAGACATCAATAACCCACTGAAATGGTATCTATGTTAAAGGATGTGCATCTTGAGAAAAAATTTCTTCAAATGAAATGGGCAACAAAGTGGAACTAAGAATTTTTGCAAGTTACCATTCCTATAGTTGTCTATAGACATCATATCTAAGAAACAAAAGAAAATTATTTACACCACTAGAGTAAAACTCTCAATCCTTGAGTTATAGTATGATCATCACCAAAACTATGTATATTAATAGGCAGCGATAGATTTTATAAATGTCATTTTATAGAATAAAACCCACCAACTCCTTACTTCATCCAACTCCACCGTATCTAGATCCACAAATGCTATAGAGTAAAATTAAAACCTAGGCTCAATGGATATCAACCTAGAATGGTGAACTAGAACCCTATGAATCAAGATCTAGTCAATGCTTATATTCCAAAATATTAACCTTCCAACATATGTGATATAATAATATAAAATAAAGACACAATATATTTGATTATAGTTTCAACAAAGGCTACATCTAGACCATCCTTTTAGTGATAAGCACCATCTTGAGATTAAAGTTGAGTGATCAAATTTTTATTATTACTCTAAAGAATTAATTAAAATATTTTTGTCTCTCAAATATATAGCTCCACAAATCCTAGAAAAAAAACTCAAAACCTAGGCTTGATGAATATCAACCTAGCATGATGAACTAGAAATCATGATTAGAATGTATTACAAATAATAGGATCACGTGTCAATCATGGAAGTTATTAAAATAATTAAGCCACATTTAATAAGGACATGATCCATACTCATCCATTTCCCTAAGATCGTTCTCATTATCCATACCAACATGATGTAAATTTTTCTTGTAAGGATTAATCACCTGGTTGCCAATATGTAAATCTTAAATGTAAACTTGATTTGAATCAAATTAAAGTAGTGCACTCAAATTTATTTATTCATGATAAATATTAAATATTTATGACAAATTTATTTGTGATAGATGTACATTGTATCATTAGTGATAAATATTCAAGTTTATTAAATGTTTATTTAGATATTTATTTGCAAGTTTTCAATATGGATATTTACTTGTACATATGGATAGCTACTTACATTTGTAAATTTTCAATACATGGATATTTACTTGTACATATGGATAGCTACTTACATTTGTAAGTTTTCAATACACAAATATTTACTTACATTTGGATATTTGTAAGTTTATTTAGATATTTATTTGTAAGTTTTAAATATGGATATTTACATATGAGTAATTAAATATTTATTTATTTTTCTTCTAATTGTAAATGTAGGTGGTCCAATGGACCAAATACCTACACAGGATGAATTTGTAATAGGTGATGTTTTGCAAACAAACCTGGAACCTCCACCTCAAAACCCCCTACCCCCTCAACCTCGTGAGGCTCGCTTGCAAGTGAATATCAATAAGAATATAAACATAATTGGAGAAAAAATTAATTTGATCCAAAATCAGCCTCACATGCCCCCCATGTAGTATAGTTTGTATCTTCAATGCAAACCATTGTTGATTTTGTTAGGTCTGTTGATGCAGATCTAGATAGATTCTGCCTTTGGTGGGAGGAGAGGGGGCAATTTATGCAGATGGACTCTCATATAAAGAGATCCTAGATATCCCTGGTCTGTATTTTCAAAAATTGTACTAAATTTGTACTTTGTATTTTTGAGTTTATATATTTATATGTCCATATATGTATGCAGGATGATACCACTATTAGGATAGCGATTGGTCAGGCTATTAATCAGGGACAATTTCATGAGTCATCCACAATATTTCAAGTCCTAAGTTAGTAAGTTTTCTAATATATATATTCTAACCTAATTCAAGTGCTTTATCTGAATATCTAGGAATTAGCAGCTGAGACTTTTGGTCCAAAATCAATAGCTATACCACCTGGGCAATATAATGTGGAAGCAGATGAGCATGATCATATGGCAATTTATGCACACTTTAGTCTAGATTAAAATATTTAATTTCATGATTTTATAAATTAAATTAAATTTGGCTGCATGTGGGTTATATTTGATTCTAAGTTCCAGTATGATCATCACCAAAACTATACTTTAATAGGCAACGATAGATTTTATAAATGTCATTTTATAGAATATTCTAACCTAATTCAAGTGCTTTATTGAATATCTAGGAATTAGCAGCTGAGACTTTTGGTCCAGAATCAACAACTATACCACATGGGCAACAAAATGTGGGAGCAGATGAGCATGATCATATGGTAATTTATGCACACTTTAGTCTAGATTTAAATATTTAATTTCATGATTTTATAAATTCAATTAAATTAAATCAAATTTAAATCATATGCACATGTGTCATTTTTAAAAATTTTATTTGATTTCAAGTTTCTTTCTCTTTTATAGCATGAGGCAGATCCATCTCTTTCACGAGGAACAAAGAGGCCTCTTGATTTTAGTGATATTAGGACATAGACTATTTATTTCATGGACTGTGATGCATTATTTATTTATATGCCACCAAGACTATGACTATGTTGAACAATATTTCATGGACTTAGAGATATTTTAGTATTTGAAATGAACTATGATTTGTATTTATTTATATGCTAACTATGACTAGATGTTTCAATATAATTCATGGACTACCTATATTTTAGTATTTCATGGACTTGGAGATCTACAAATATATTGACTATGTTGGTACATTTTAGTATGTTAGATAGTGTGTTTATGCTTTATTGAACTTCTCTTATTATCAAGATAAAAGGAAAAACTATCATTATATAAAAAAATTGTAACTATCTAATGTATAAAATAGTTCTTGATAAATGATTGTACAAAGATAGTTCATGCTAAAAAATGATAAAATAGAGTAGACCTAATAATTCCTTACATGATATAACACAATAGACATACCCAACACCCATCATGATATAATAATAATTAACCTTCCATGTGATAACATCATCAAATTATTAAGTTGGCTCACCATATTAATACATTCCATAGGTTGTCTAGTAGGGTCATAATGTTAATGTGTTCCCTTGATTGTTGAGCTAAAATTTGAATGCACTTCCATTTATTTCATATAAAAGGAAAAAAACACCATTTAAAAGTTATTTAAAGCAATGAAGCAAGTGGTAGAGAATTGCTAGTTACATAGAGGAGGGTCGAGAGATAGCTTGTTTAGACACAATTTATAAGATAAAAGGAATAATATAGAAGGTGAAATAAGAATGAAAGAATATATTGAAGACACAAAACATTGATATAATGCAACTATAGCATGATGAAACATATGAGTATATACAATTAGATAATAGGTCCACTTTTAGTTCGCGACTACAAAAATTGATCTAACACTTATAGTATGATGAAAACTTGCAGTGACAATCATGTTGGATCTACTTGTAGGGGACCTACAAAAATAATGAATTTAAGTAAATTAACTATATATACATGAGTCATTACAAATTATAAGATAAAATGAATAACATAAAAGGTGAAATAAGAATGAAGGAATATATCAAAGACACAAAACATTAATGCAATACAACTATAACATGTGATGAAAATTAGGAGGTCTTCCAGGTTGGCTGGGGAAAGACCCCAAGTGCTAAAAATTGTCGATTACTTCTCTATTTCTGAACAAGAAGATATGGAGCAGGAGATTGAAATAAAAGAAGTTAAAACAACTCCTATGTAGGAACGGGATGGCGCAAGTCATTTTGAATCAATGAATAAATCTTATTTTGACATTGACCCTGAGGAAACTAAAATTTAGAAAACTCCAGATAAGGAAGTGATGAGTGCCAGAATGGAGGTGGATAACAGGAAGCTGGAGATAGAGCTTGACGAGGTCAAGGCTTGCCTCTTAGCCATGGAGGGCAAAGTCAAGGCGCTGCTTAAAATGGTTATGAAGTCTTCTCACAAGGCTACTGCTGCCTTCTCTATTTTGTAGGTGGATCAGGATAACGACATGGATACTCTATTTGAGGACAAGGAGAAAATACTTAATCTAATTTCTGATGACTAGAAATATTTACTTAGTTTTGTTATCTGTTTATGTTTATGGACTTGGCTTCTGGACTATTATATTATGTATTTAAGCTGTTAGACTGTTGTGCTTAAGCTGTTTGTGGCCTTGGGCCTGTTTGGCTTTTGTTATCGGGACCTGCACCCAGGTTTGTAGCTTACTAATATCAAAAACATGTGATGAAACATATGAGTATATATACAATTACCTAATGGTTCCACTTTTAGTTGAATACTACAAAATTGATCTAACATTTGTATGATAAAAACTTGTAGTGACAATCATGCTAGATCTACTTGTAGGGTACCTACAAAAATAATGAATGTAAGTAAATTAACTATATATACATGAGTTAATACAAATTATAAGATAAAAGAAATAATATAGAAGGTGAAATAAGAATGAAAGAATATATCAAAGACACAAATGTTCATCAATACAATCATGTTGGATCTACTTGTAGGGGACCTACAAAAATAATGAATGTAAGGGGATGTAAGAGGATGGCTTAAGGGGAGCTAAGAAGATGACTTAAAGGGACATAAGAGGATGGATTAAGGGTAGCTAAGAGGATTACTTAAGGGGATGTAAGAGGATGGCTTAAGGGGATGTAAGAGGATGGTTTAAGGGGAGATACACAAGTCAATACAAATTATAAGATAAAAGGAATAATATAGAAGGTGAAATAAGAGGATGACTTAATGGGACATAAGAGGATGGCTTAAGGGGAGCTAAGAGGATGGCTTAAGGGAATGTAAGATGATGTCTTAAGGGGAGATACACAAGTCAATACAAATTATAAGATAAAAAATATTATATAAGGTGAAATAAGAATGAAAGAATATATCAAAGACACAATACATTGATGCAATACAACTATAACATGTGATGAAACATATGAGTATGTAATGTACGAAATTTTCACAACATACATAATCACACATAACTGAATCAAACTAACTTAATTGTAAGTAAAGTAAAGTAGAATGAAGTAACATAACGTAAAGTAAAGTAAAGTAACAAAAAACATCATCATGAAGAAGAGATATTAGTAATTTCAAATGTCAAAGTAAGTTTCTTTCATTCATAAGTTTAATATCCAATTGTGTTTCATTACATCATTTTGAAGTTAATTACAAAGTTTACCAAATGACTAATATTACAGATTTCAATAATGGCATAATGCCTTACAAATCATTTGAGTTACACGAAGAAGCTTAACTGTCTACAAATGTCAAATAAATCCAAATCCAATAATGTGTCCTCTACCGCCATCGACCATTTCACCATCTGCTACGTCGAAGGACAAGAACATGGTTCAGGTGCTTTTTCCGCCCAACCACGAAGCTTGCGCTTCCCTAGTATTCCTCAAACTAAGGAATGCTTGACCCTTCTCAAAGGGCCTAGCAACCTATAAACAAGTGCAAGGTGGAATTTGGTGTGTGCCTATCAATCTACATGCATCTCTATCATGAATGCAACATCTCATCTATAGGATATGACAGAGAAATATAAAAGTGAATATTAGGTTATCAACCATTTGTTATAATGGAATACATGTATGTTTCAACATCATTTTCAATTTGGCCAAAGCATTAACCGTTTAACGGCGTGTAGGTTTTGAAAAAGAAAACCTACTTCCCTGTTATCCCCACTTGACACCCGTCCTGAAAGACAATCTTTCTCAAAAAAAAACTTATAACATAAAAGACAAAAAAAATAGGCCTATGCACTTTAAACCACAGTTACAGAAAAGTAAATCTACTTTCAACACAATCTAAGACTAAGCAACCTTAACTTACCCAATCATGAATAAAAGAAAATAATTTTGTCCAAGATTTACAATTTCTGTATTACTCTAATATAACTAGTTTCAAAATAAAATCTTCATTCTTGCAGGATATATCAAGGTTTATCAACCCTAGAAAAGAGATATAGATTTTCCTTGTCTTATAGTTTGACCTAATGAGTAAATGCTTCTCCAAATAAAGATAATAGTACTAAATTTTGTCTATGAAGGAGAGTTAGAGCATTCATGTATTTCTATTTATGAAAAGAGTTATTTTTTATATATAAATATATAAGGTAATTCAACGTATAATTAACATTCAAAATAATTCAAAAATATGATTGTTTAAATGCATTTTGTACACATTCATACAAATCCGTCACTATCTACATGCATGTATAACCAAAGGCCAACAAGAAGTGAAGTAAGATTTATTATTTTAAATAAAGGATCGGTAGTAGATGGATCATTTTTCTGTTAGAGGGTAAATAAAATTAATATTCATAAGAAATTAATAATCTAGAGTAACATTTATTGGTCGAAGACCAAATGAGACAGAGGTCGATTTAATACACAGCTAAGTCATTGAGATTTTCATCGAACTAGTTGATATAAAGATGGCCAATTACATGAGGCTAATCTTTGACTGACTCGCTAAAATAGAGGAAACAAAAGCATTTCCTATCACAATGCCTTGTCTGGGTTTGTTTTCAAAGTGAAGATAACGTTTACATCATGCATTCACAAATCGGCCAGGTTTACATAATGGTTGTTCTATAGAGGTAAATTACATGACTTAAGTATGCTCTCGTATTCTAGGCATAACATACCTTTACCCATAATTTTAATTGCAGCTAGTAATATTATTAACCATAGAAAGTAAAAACCCACACAAAACAAACCAATTCAAGAAATCTATAAGTGCTAAATATTCCAGGGATCTTGCTGCCCAAATCATTGTACTGTCTTGGGCCATAAACTAAATAAGGACAGATCAGATCTCTTATAAAATAAAGGTAGATTTATAATAGAGGAAGAAATCGCCAATCTTGGAGTGGCATACAAATGAAATTGGGAAGCTTAAGAGTGATTACATTGCTCTGGTAAATGCGTATGCAAAAGTGAAATTGAGGACAAGGCACACAAGCTGTTAGCCAGGACGCCTATGCAAGATACACACAAAATGGATTTTGCTGAATAGAAAAGAGCTGTAGCATGAATTTGTAGAATCTCTTTTGTGGGGAAAATTCCAGGTTTTAATCAAGCAAGATAAGCACCACTTTGTTTCAAAATCTCAAAACACACAGAATCTAAGGCAATCAAAAGTCGCTATAGAACATGATGTCAATCAGATAAGGAAAGATGAAACCTATCTAAGGAAAGAGAGAGGTTCGATTCATAAGGAAGCAATCAGGTCAAAGGGAGCACTTAAAGAAAAGAGGTTATAGACCAAATGGAAAATATTTGAAGGCCATTTCATTAAAAATTGAAAAGAACTAATCAAATATTTCAAGCAAAGTAATTTGATCATTTATATTCCATAACTACAGGCAAGAATTATTTGTTTGGTTTAATCAATAATTACATGAAAGATTTGTAAAATTGTATTGAAGAATACCTGTTAGTAGCAGTAGAATCCTCTCTTTTTCTTTTTGGTTTCCTTCTTGACAGTTTCGGCCTCCTTCAATTCTCTTCCTTTTCTCTCTGTCTTTTCTTTTTTCCATTCTCTCCTTTAATATTGTTGCCAAAACCTAATTTTTTTACCCGAGTCATCTCTCTCCCTTTGCATGTGATTTCCTTTTATTATTTCTTTCTTAAAAAAAACTTCTTTTGCATGCCGCTCCTGCAATGGTGTATATTTTTTAAGATAAGTCAAAAAAATACATTATATGCCCTTTATTAGTGATATATATATATATATATAATCTATTGCATTTATAATATATATACGTATATCAATTCTTAATAATTTATTTGTTTAAGATTTATTTTTTCTTAGATAAAACCAACAATATTTATCAATAACATAACTATATATATATGTATTAAAAGTAATCTTTTTACTTTTCAAGTAAAAATAGCATTCTCAGTTTTAAATATTAAATTTCAAGAATCGATACAATATAATTAGATAAGAATTCGTTTGATCAATTATAAAATAATAAAATAACATTTTATTATTTCCTTAGGTGCAATATTTTAAAATCATATATCTTTTTAGATCAAAAGCAAATACTAACTTTGTCTTTACCAAGCAGGTTTCAAACTTGAATTGAAGATAAAACAAGAAAAATTGACACCATCCCACAAGGCAAATTCATCAAACATCCATTGAAACAAACATGCAATGCAACGACATGTGTGTGTGAAAGAACCGGATAGAACCCAACACGTGTTGCCAAAAAGCTAGGTCCCCTCTACTTGAGCCATGTTCTTGTCCTTTGACAAGACCTGCGGACAATCAAACTCATCACAACATCAATAAGTTAGTTCCAAAACATAGTCGAAGCAATTAAAATTTAAACCAATAATATATCATCCAATATCATCAACTAATGTTCTATGATTTCAATTGAAATTAACCAATTCAAGTAATTGCAAAAGTATGAGACATGACATCCTTCCCCAGTTGGAAGAGACATCGTCTTGATGTTTTATTACATCAAGTAAAACAATAAAGTATCAAAACAATAATGTATCATCATCTGAGTATCAAAGTATCTGAATATGCATGAAATAAAAACATCTATTCTAATTTCGCAAATGCGGAAAAGATCTATCAATTTTAGTAGCATCTTCCCAAGTGGCACTGTCCACTGAATACTAGTCCCACTAGACCTTATACTACACTATGTCTTTGTTACGCAACTTACCGTTGCGCTTCTCCAAGACTCGAATGGGCTCCACTAGCACCACTCTTGGATCCTGAACCTGCAGAGCATGCCAATTAAGAATATGCAATACATCAGGATGATAAGGTTTGAGCAATGACACATAAAAAAATAATGGATCTTGGTGAGAGTTGGCAGCAGTGCAAGTCTGTATGCAACTAGATTGATCACTTCAAGAACATCAAAAGGTCCTATGAATCTTGGAGCTAGTTTGGATGCCTTGCCAAATGAAATTGAACTTTTATGTGGCTTAACCTTTAAAAACACTTTGTCACCCACTGAGAATTGTCTAAAAGTCTTGTTCTTATCTGGATAACTTTTCTGTCTATCCGAGGCTTGTTTCAATTTCTCTTTCGCTAGCCTCATCTGATCTTCCATTTCCTTTAACATGTCAAGTCCAACTACTATTCGATCTTCAATCCTGTCCCAACTGATTAGAGTCCTACATTTACGCCCATAAAGAGCCTCAAATGATGCCATCCCTACAGATGCATGATATGAGTTATTATATGCAAACTCTACCAATGGCAAATATTCCTCCCATTTGTACTGTTGGTCCATACAATACATCCTCAAAAGATCCTCCACTACTTGGTTGACTTTCTCTGTCTGACCATCTATCTCAGGGTGATAAGTTGTACTAAAGTTCAACTTAGTCCCCAAAGATGCATTAAGTGTGGTCCAAAACCTAGAGGTCATGCGAGTGTCATGATCTAAGATGATCGTTTGTGGCACTCCATGTAGTCGAAAGATCTCTGGGACAAACTTCTTTGCTAAAGTGAGTGACCCATTTGAGAGATTTATGGGAATGAAATGAGACACTTTAGTCAGTTTGTCCACAACCACTAAGATAACATCATGCCTATTCTTTGACATGGGCAATCCCTGAATAAAGTTCTTGCTAATCACCTGCCACTTGTACTCTAGAACACTGTGTGTATAAAGTAGTCCTATAGGATGGACATGTTCTGCCTTGACATGTTGACACTCTAAACATTGAGTGACAAACTCTGTCACATCCTTCTTGAGTTTAGGCCAAAAGTACAATGGTCTCAATCCTTCCATTGTCTTGGTCACTCCTGGGTGTCCAGAATATGGCGCACTATGGATCTCTTCGAGGACCAATTTCCTAAACTCACCTAAATCAAGGATATACATTTTCCCTTGATATCTCAAAAGCCCATCTGATTCTATCACATACCCATCAAATCGATGATCTGTGGGGTCTACTTCTAATGCTTGTTTAACCTGTTCACAGTGCTCAGCTCCCTACAATTTTTGGATTACTTGATGTCTCAGATTGGTTCTAGTAGTCACCATAGAAGCCAAATGTTGTCTCTTGCTAAGAGCATCTACTACCCTATTCTCTTTTCCATTTATATACTCTATTCCAAAGTCATATTCGCTAAAAAATTCTAGCTACCTTCTCTTTCGTGCATTGAGATTATGTTGGGTGAAGATATAATGGAGCCCCAAATGATTTGTCTTAAGCTCAAATGGCTTACATAAAAGATAGTGCCTCCACATATGGAGTGCGTGAACAATGGCAGACAATTTGAGATCATGAGGTGCATAATTTAACTCATGTTGTTTCAATTTTCTTGATTCATATGCCACTACTTTTCCATTCTGCATCAACACTCCTCCCACACCTTCACTAGAAGCACCTGTGATCATTGTGAAATGACCATTTGGATTAGGTATGGTCAGAATAGGTGCTATCGTAAGTTTCTCCTTCAACAAATAAAAAGATTGTTCACAATTATCTGTCCAATTAAACTTCTTACCCTTCTTCTGCAACAAGGTTATGGGTTCTACAATTTTCGATAATCCCTCTACAAATTTCCTGTAGTATCGTGCCATCCCCATAAAGCTTCTAACCTCAATTATAGTCTATGGTGTGGGCCATTCCATTATTGCTTTAATCTTTTTAGGATCTACTGCTATCCCATCTCCTAAAATTACGTGGCCAATATAGTGTACTTTACTCTGGTAGAATGTGCACTTAGATAGCTTACCAAAAAGTTTTCTTTCTCTCAAATGCTGCAAGACTATTCTCAAGTGTCTTTTATGCTCCTTTACTAATTTTGAGTAAATTAGAATGTCATCTAAAAAGACCAACACAAATTCATCTAGACAATCCCTGAACACACTGTTCATCAAGTTCATAAAAGTTGCCGGTGCATTAGTTAACCCAAATGGTACTAGTGTAAACTCTTAGTGACCATATCATGTTCTGAATGTCATTTTAGAGATATCCTCATCCTTAATCCGTAACTGATGCTAACTGGATCTAAGGTCTATTTTGGAGAATACCTTTGCATCTTTCATTTGGTCAAATAACTCATCTATCCTTGGAAGCGGATACTTGTTTCTAATAGTGGCTTTGTTGAGCATTCTATAGTCAATGTACAACCTCAAAGTTCCATCCTTCTTCTTTACGAAGATGACTGGTATGCCCCAAGGTGACACACTAGGTCTAATAAACCCCTATTTTAACAATTCTTCTAACTGTGCCTTAAGCTCATATAGTTTTGTTCTTATCATTCGATATGGTGCTTTAGACTGTGGTTATGTTCCTGACATTAGATCTATAGAGAAGTCAAATTCTCTTTTAGGTGGTAGTTCTATCAATTCATCAAGAAAGACATCTTTGAATTCTCTAAGAATAGGATAGTTGTCAAAAGATGGTTCCTAATTATCTAGATCTCTTATCTTTACTGCATAGATGGAACATCCCTTTCTTTTAGCCTTTTTCAATTAATAGCTGATATCTACCTTAGTTTAAGGGGTGTTCTAGATCCATGAATCTCTAACCGATTCCCAAAGTCATCAAGGCATTTCACTAATTTCTCGTCACAATCTACTAAGGCCTTATGTTCAGACAACCAATTGATTCCAAGAATCACATCATAAGATCCTAGAGGTGCAACATAGAGATTGACTTGTGTTTGGAAAGTGGGAAGATCTAATTCACTACATAATAGACATGAATCTACTCTTTTCTTTGTATTTTTACCATACTACACCATCCAAGAATTTTTCATTTGTCTCAGTTTAATAGATAACTTAGCTACAATCTTAGGATCAACAAAACATTCCGTAGCTCCTGTATCAATTAAAATAGAAACTAGAAGGCCAAAGAGCTTACCAGACATCTGATTGGGTGTAGGTTGAAAATCCTCCTGATGATGATCTACAGTTGCATGAATCTAGTGTTGAGGAGCTCCTTGTCGATTTCTATCTCTTTGATTTGTTGTTCGTTGAGTACATGAACTTGTATAGTGCTCTCCTCCACAAGTGTAACATCAATCTCTGGGTCCTTTGTGTCTAGCTGGCATATCCCTCCTATTATTGTTACCATTGTTGCCATAGTTACCTCTCTTATTGTTATTTCCTCCTTGGTTCCCATTGTTCTTTCCCTAGTAGTTATTACCTCTTTTAAGATTCCTTATCTGTCACTTACTATTTCGTTGGTTGGTACTATTACCATGATTACGACTGTCATTCTGAAACCTTTTATTCCCATTATTCACATCCTGACTCTTATGGTAATTTGAAATCTGCTACAGTTTCTGCTCCTGTTTAGTAGCCTTTTTTAACACTTCATCCATGGTCAATGGATTATGAATATTAACATCTGATCCAATTTGTGGCCTTAACCCCAAGATGAACTTATGAATCCTGAACCTTTCACCAAGCTAATACTGTGGAATATACTTCAACAGGTGAGAGAATTTCTCCCAATATTGCGTCACTGTCATACCTCCCTGAGTGAGGTTTTGAAATTCTAGCATTTTCTTGTCAAAATAGAGTTGTGGCAACTACCTCTTCCTGAAGAGCTCAAGGAAGCGGTCCCACATAACTTCTCCTGGTAACAGTTTCTTTTCAGCCTTCTCGTTGTCCCACCAAGTCACTGCTTCCCCAGTAAGTTGATAGGATCCCCATATATCTTTAGTTTCATCAGACAAGTCATGGAGATCAAAATATTTTTCCATATCAATAATCCATGCCTCTACTCCATCACCTATAGTATCAAATTTAGGAGGGGTAACCTTTTTGAGATCCTTTCCTAACTCCTTAGCAATTCTTTTTCAATTGTTCCCATTCACTTCACCCTCAGGATTTATGTTCTCTTCTCTCCTTTCCTCATTATGATTTCCCCTTATTCCTTTGATTTCCTATTCCATAGTGTTCATTCGAGTTCCCTACTGAGTCAAAAGAGTTCCTTGCTGAGTCAAGAGATTTAGGATTTGAGTTAGTTGGTTATTCTGTCCATCATTATTCTGTCTAACATTGTTATTATTGTTTGCCTCATTTTTGTTTCCCTCATTGTTTCCGGCATTTACCCCTCCTGCATCAGTGCTAGCATTGTTCCCAACATTGGCTTCTTCATTGTTTCCAGTATCAGGGTTACTGCCAGATCCTAGGTTTGCTCCCCTACATCCAGAGCTTCTAGTGTTCGTGATGAACTATCTGCAAAGAGTTTATAGTTTAGCATTCCAAAAAGGCCTAGAGTAGAACCATTGCTCTTATACCAAATGTAATGTATAGAATTTTTACAACATACATAATCACACATAATTGAATCAAACTAACTTAATTACAAGTAAAGTAAAGTAGAATGAAGTAACATAATGTAAAGTAAAGTAAAGTAACCATCAACATCATCATGAAGAAGAGATATCAGTAATTTCAAATGTCAAAGTAAGTTTCTTTCATTCATAAGTTTAATATCCAATCGTGTTTCATTACATCATTCTGAAGTCAATTACAGAGTTTACCAAATGAATAATATTACAAATTTCAATAATGGCATAATGCCTTACAAATCATTTGAGTTACATGAAGAAGTTTAATTCTCTACAAATGCCAAATAAATCCAAATCCAATAATTTGTCCTTGACTACCATCGATCATCTGGCCATTTGCTACGTCAAAGGACAAGAACATGGTTTAGGCACTTTTTTTTCCCAACCATGAAGCTTGTGCTTCCTCGATATTCCTCAAACTGATGAATGCCTAACCTTGCTTGAAGGGCCTAGTAACCTGTAAACAAGTGTAGGGTGGAATATGGTGTGTGCCTATAAATCTACATGCATCTCTATCATGAATGCAACATCTCATCAATAGGATATGGCAGGGAAATATAAAAGTGAATACTAGGCTATCAACCATTTGTTACAATGGAATACATTGTTTCAACATCATTTTCACTTTAGCCAAAGCATTAACCATTTAACGACGTGTAGGTTTTGAAAAAGAAAACCTACTTCCCTGTTACCCACACTCGACACCCGTCCCAGAAGGCAATCTTTTTTGAAAACAACTTATAACATAGAAGACAAAAAAAAATAGGCCTATGCACTTTAAACCACAGTTACAAAAAATTAAATCTACTTTCAACACAATCTAAGACTAAGCAGCCTCAACTTACACAAGCATGAATAAAAGGAAATAATTTTGTCCAAGATTTACAATTTTTGTATTAATCTAATATAACTAGTTTCAAAATAAAATCTTCATTGTTGCAGGATATATCAAGGTTTATCAACCTTAGAAAAGAGATATAGATTTTCCTTGTCTTATATTTTGACCTAATGAGTAAATGCTTCTCTAAATAAAGATAATAGTACTAAATTTTGTCCATGAAGGAGAGTTAGAGTATTCATGTATTGCTATTTATGAAAAGAGTTATTTAAAAAAATATATATATAAGGTAATTCAACGTATAATTAACATTCAAAATAATTTAAAAATATGATTGTTTAAATGCATTTTGTATGCATCATGCAAATCCGTCACTATCTACATGCATGTATAACCATAGGCCAACAAGAAGTGAAGTAAGATTTATTACTTTAAACAAAGGATCGGTAGTAGATGGATCATTTTCTATTAGAGGGTAAATAAAATTATTATTCATAAGAAATTAATAATCTAGAGTAAAATTTATCAGACGAAGACCAAATGAGACAGAGGTTGATTTGATACACAGGGAAGTTGTTGGGATTTTCATCGAACTAGTTGATATAAAGTTGGTTGACTGCATGAGACCGATCTCTGACTGAATCATTAAAAAAGAGGAAACGAAAGCATTTCCTATCACAACGCCTTGTCTGGGTTTATTTAGCAGAAGAGGGAAGCAGTTTTCAAGTGAAGATAACATTTACGTCATGCATTCACAAATCGGCCAGGTTTACATAATGGTTGTTCTATAGAGGTAAATTACATGATTCAAGTATGCTCTCGTATTCCAGGCATAACATACCTTTACCCATAATTTTATTTGCAGCTAGTAATATTATTAACCATATAAAGTAAAAGCCCACACAAAATAGACCGATTCAAGAAATCTATAAGTGTTAAATATTCTAGGGATCCTGCTGCCCAACTCATATACTATCTTGGGCCATAAAATAAATAAGGACAGATCATATCTCTTTCAAAATGAAGGCAGATTTATAACAGAGGAAGAAATCGCGAATCCTGGAGTGGCATACAAACAAAATTGGGAAGCTTAGGAGCAATTACATTGCTCTGGTAAATACATATGCAAAAGTGAAATCGAGGACAAGGCACGCGAGCTGTTAGCCAGGACGCCTATGCAGGATACACACAAAATGGATTTTTCTGAATAGAAAAGAGCTATAGCATGAATTTCGTAGAATCTCTTTTTTGGGGAAAATGCCAGGTTTTAATCAAGCAAGATAAGCACCACTTTGTTTCAAAATCTCAAAACACACAGAATCTAAGGCAATCAGAAGTTGCTATAAAACATGACATCAATCAGATAAGGAAAGATGAAACGGATCTAAGGAAGGAGAGAGGTTCGATTCATAAGGAAGCAATCAGATCAAAGGGAGTGCTTAAAGAAAAGAGGTTACAGACCAAATGGAAAAGATCTGAAGGTTGTTTCATTAAAAGTTGAAAAGAACTAATCAAATATTCCAGGCAGAGTAATTTGATCATTTATATTCCATAACTACAGGCAAGAATTATTTTTTTGGTTTAATCAATAATTACATGCAAGATTCGTAAAATTGTATTGAAGAATACCTATCAGTAGTAGTAGAAGCCTCTCTTTTTCTTTCTAGTTTCCTTCTTGACAGTTTTGACCTCCTTCTTCAATTCGCTTCCTTTTCTCTCTGTCTTTTCTTTTTACTGTTCTCTCCTTTAATATTGTCTCTAAAACCTAATTTTTTTACCTAGGTCATCTCTCTCCCTTTGCATGTGATTTCCTTTTATTGTTATTTCTTTCTTCAAAAGAAACATCTTCTTTTGCATGTCGCTCATGCAATGGTGTATATTTTTTAAGATAAGTCCAAAAAAAAAACATTATATGCCCTTTATGTTTTTTTTGATCTGTAATAATATTTTTTATATTATATCAGAGAAATTTACATTGTCCATATGGCCCTTTACTGTAATTCAAAACAGGGCAAAAGCAAAAAGCAAATAAACCATATGGCCACACAGGGCCAAAACCTAACTATGAGTATATGGCTGGCAGTATCAAGGAAGCAATTATCCTAACTTAGATATTTAGATAAACATATACAAAAAATATCTTATTGGCACCACACCCCTGCAATTAGGCTTTGTCATAATCCACCAGGCATTGGTTACAGTCTGCCACCCACTGATGAAATGGCGACTAAAATTCCCTAGAAAATTAGGCGACCATTCTGGATAAAGCTCTATAGAAACTCGCATGAGCTTTCTTTCTACCATCACATGCCTTAGCCATCAATGCATGAGAAGGCCAAGCCTTGGCCACTAACATTGCCAGCTATCCTTAGCTAATTCCCTTTCAAGAGAATGAGTGTTTGGTGCCTTCGCTTAGGGAAATTCACTATGCAATTTATGCAATTAGGAGCCTCGAGGCCTTCACCCCCTTTTATTTTGCCTTCTGCTTATGCCACGACCCATCCATGTGGAAATGTGGAGTGGGTGCCCACCCTACCACCCAAATTATATGCCCTTTATTAGTGATTTATATTTTTTTATATACTCTATTGCATTTATAATATATATACGTATATCAATTCTTAATAATTTATTAGTTTAAGATTTATTTATTCTTAGATAAAACTAACAATATTTATCAATAGCATAACAATATATATATATATATATATATATATATATATATATATATATTAAAAGTAATCTTTTTACTTTTCAAGTAAAAATAGCGTTCTCAGTTTTAAATATTAAATTTCAAGAATCGATACAATATAATTAGATAAGAATTTGTTTGAACAATTATAAAATAATAAAATAACATTCCTTAGGAGCAATATTTTAAAATCATATATCTTTTTAGATCAAAAGTAAATACTAACTTTGTCTTTACAAAGCAGGTTTCAAACTTTAATTGAAGACAAAACAAGAAAAATTGACATCATCCCACAAGGTGAATTCATCAAATATCCATCAAAACAAACATGTAATGCAAATTCTCATCAAATCAAAACATGCAATGCAACTACGTGTGTGTGAAAGAACTAGATAGAACCCAACATGTGTTGCCAGAAAGTTAGGTCCCCTCTACCTGAGCCATGCTCTTGTCCTTTGACAAGACCTGCAGACAATCAAACTCATCACAACATCAATAGGTTAGTTCTAAAACATAGTTGAAGCAATTGAAATTTAAACCAATAATATATCATCCAATATCATCAACTAATGTTCTATGATTTCAATTGAAACTAACCAATTAAAGTAATTGTGAAAGTATGAGACGTGACAGAGTATATATACAATTACCTAATGGGTCCACTTTTAGTTGAAGGCTACAAAATTGATCTAACATTTGTATGATGAAAACTTGTAATGACAATCATGTTGGATCTACTTGTAGGGTCCCTGCAAAAATAATGAATGTAAGTAAATTAACTATATATACACAAGTCAATACAAATTATAAGATAAAAGGAATAATATAGAAGGTGAAATAAGAATGAAAGAAAATATCAAAGACACAAATGTTCATTGATACAATCATGCAATATCTACTTGTAGGGGACCTACAAAAATAATGAATGTAAGGGGAGCTATGAGGATGGCTTAAGGGGATCTAAGAAGATGACTTAATGAAACATAAGAGGATGGAATAAGGGGAGCTAAGAGGATGACTTAAGGGGATGTAAGAGGATGGCTTAAGGGGAGATACACGAGCCCTGACTCAAATAATGTGTCACGTGAGAAAATTAGTTCTATAATTAGGAGATGGCTTAAGGGTACAGGTAAGAGGATGGCTTAAGGGGATCTAAGAGGATGACTTAAAGAGATATAAGAGGATGGCTTAAGGGAAGCTAAGAGGATGAATTAAGGGGATATAAGAGGATGGCTTAAGGGGAGATACATGAGCCAGTAGGTTTGAATCTAATATTGAGAATGGATGTATCATTAGGACTATTTGTATAGTGTAAATCATTTGTATATCCATAGAAGGGAATACCAACTTTATTCTCTCATGGATGTATGTGGGTTAATCTGGATTCTAAGTTATGTAAGTGAAGTTGAACTAGGAAGCAAAGTATGTGCCTTGTTTTACAAATTATACCCTTAAAAAAATTAGTTTGATTTGGGGGACATTTGATTTTTTAAAAAATCAATACACTTAATATGAAATTGAATAAATTTATAAATTATAAAATTAACTAATTAAATTTATATGATTAACTAAATTTAAACAATTTCTTAAATTGATATAAATTTAGAAATTAATTAAACATTATTTATTATAAATTTTAATAAATCTATCAATTGATACAAATATAAAATTTGATCATCATCAATTTAGTTAACTAATCTAATGTAATAGCAAATCAGTTAGGTTTGTAACTAAGGTATAAGATATAATTATTAAAAAAAAAAGATCCATGAACATATCTACTACTATGAGGTTCACCTCCTAGTAAAGTAGCTCTAAGAGTATAAAGTGCTACAACTTTATCACTAATGTGAACCATTCTACATGCATGCATGTATGTGTGTTTAATCACATATGTATGTATGTAAATAACATGTCATTAATTTTTAAAAATTATTAGAAATACACATGTTATAATAATGTACAAGTATTGTCTCACTTGATTAGCATTTTCATGATTTGAAACATGGTGATTAACCAAGCTGCTCAAAGTACTTGTCATGTGAGAAAATTAGTTCTATAATTAGGAGATGGCTTATGGGTAGGTAAGAGGATGGCTTAAGGAGAGCTAAGAGGATGAATTAAGGAGACATACAATCACTTATATAAACTTGTCAGGGAATGATAGTAAATTAATTAACTATTTATTAACTATCAATTAAATATATACAACTATATACATACCTACAAATTTATCCATTGTACCATCTGCGTCCCCTCTTTTTTGTAATGCATCTATAATTGACTCATGTTCTTCCATACAAATTGTCCATAACTCTTTATTAGCAGGTCTCCCTTGATATATGACTAGTTTTATATTTGTTTCCACAACCAAATGCCAGTAGTGTATAATTGTCTTATGTCTTTCATAATCTTCAAATGTGGGCAAACCATTCTTTCTTATTAGATATTTCTATAGCCAAGTTCTAACAACAACCAAAGAACCTATTGGATACTCATAGTTATCATCGTCTACTCTGGGATGTAACAAATTATGTTTTGTCTCGACACATCAAGTCAACCAATACTCTGTTTCCTCTTCATTGCCCTTAGGGGCAACAACAACATACACATGTCATGCAAACAAAAATATTTAATTCAATAAAGCGTAACATATAATTCACATAAATACATGCATACATATATAATTATATATATCACAAAATAATGTAATAAAATAAAATATTGAATTAAAGTACCTTCTTGTACAATAATGCAAGAGGTCTCCCTCTCTTTCTCAACTACTCACACAATTTGCCAATTCACCAATACACATAACCAAATTTCTCACATCCAAATTACTTTCTTCAATCCTTTAAATCAAACAACAAATTATATCTATGTCTACAACAAAACAATAATCTCATTTGAATTTATTCAAATTCTAATCTCACATCTATGTGCCCTAACAATATTGAGATCACACTAATACTGGAAACAATTTCCCAAAACTCTTTATTCAAGTTTCCAGCATCAAGTTATTGGAGTACAAATTGTCAATCAAATAAATACCATACATCTACAGGCAATAAACAACCTACAACCTCTTCATCTGTATATTCTATATTCTACCTCTCTGCATTGGTGCCTTTCTCCTTGGAAACTTCTTTTCTCAAATTTGATGCCCTAGCGCTCTTCCTCTAGTGCCAATTCTTCTCTCTACTGAGATCTCTACCTTCTCATGCCCTTCCCTAATAGCTTTCCCTTTATCTTGGCACTTCCTATCTCTGCAGCAAAACTAGATGAAGGCACCTCCTTCCTTCACCTTCCTACGCCCTCTCCTTCTCTCTCTGAGTGTTCTCCTTTTCTGGCACACTCCACATGAAAATTAGTGCTCTCTCTACTCTTCTGCACAAGGCGTCCTTCCTACCTTTAAAACAAAATCTACCCCTTCTCAAAACCTTCCATGAGGTGCATTGAAGGAGGTGTTTGTGATCCTACAAAAAGTGTTTTAACTCTCACCAAAATCTTCCTTTAGTAGAGCCTCATAAGAGGCGCTTTAACTTCTTCCTCTGGCACCTTTTTTCAGGCCTATGCTTCTTTTTCTTATTTCTTGTTTTATTTGTTATAATATGCTTTTAAATAAGCATTGAATACATTAATGATCAACGCCTCATAATAAATCTACAAGGTGACATTTTAACTCTGTGATTTACTCTTCCAAGTCATGGCCCACCAATGCATTGTGTGTCATTCAAACTCCATTGACTCATGACCAATAAAGAAGATATGCCTTTAACAAGCTTCTTACAATGTTGGATACCTATTAACATCTAATGAAGAATTAAATGTCAATTCACTGCATTTTAAACTCCTGCGAGCGAGAGGAAATTGGCCTCACACTCGCCAATTTTGCATTCACCTTTAGTTGCATACCAAAGAACGAATATGAGAGAATATATTATTCTTCAATTTGCACACATGACTGTCTACATGTTTCTGAGACTCTGCATATACCACCTTATGGCATTACGTCAAACAACTAACAATGAACAATGCCTCTTCCAAAATGATTGTGACAAAATGTATGAGATCGAGTGCTCGAGTTGAAAACTAACAATTGCCATAAATCTACACCATGAACTGGGAATCTCACACAAAACTTACAAAGATATGTATTTCAACATTCCTAAGACCTCCACCAATCCATTCGATCTCAACCATCACAGAACTTGAGATTTTTAACTTTCACTAATCTACCAACACAAGTCGTGAAACAATGAATTCTCCAAAACCATAAGGCATATGACCATGAAACCTTTGTCATCAAATCTAGGGTGCTTCTAACAATCTATCTATAAGATAATTCACCATGAACCTTCACCGATTCCCTGGAACAATTGTTTTTGCAAAACTTGCTATGTGTGTGCCAAGATGGAAACTAGTTGAAATTGAAAACTTGCAAATTTTTGATGTACCACCCATTCCAATAGCCGAGAGATACCAATTGAAAACCAAAACACATAAAAACTTAAGAACTTTGCGAGTGCCAGCATATACAGAAAACTCAAATATTACTTGATATTTTCTCATTATTTAATGTCTTTACCACTTCCAAAGTTGCATCAACTTTTGCCTGCCTCAGAGAGAACATCAAACAAATTAAACCAACAAAACCAAAACTGGAAACAAAAACCAACAAATATTTTTTTGGTTGATGTTGATCGCCAGTCTGCCTGGATGCTCCTGCATCATACAAGGTCTGAAACACGATCATAGTCATCTGATACAAACACTTGATTATCATCTTCAATTGTTGTTTTAATTTGATCATGTGTTTATGTAGGTGTCAAGGATATTTGTTTCCATTCTTCAACTTAGTCTGTATTTTCATATGCTTCCCAATCACCTGCAATACAAAATTGACAAAAACATGCAAGCTCCCTAGTCCATATAGTTCATGTGCTTACATTTGAACTCTTAAATGAACGCCATTTTGTTAATCCACTAATTATCTCAAAATCATGTCAATTAAGAATATTCTCTTCTTCAACTAACCAAAAGAATCGTCAAATTCTAAAGTTCTCACTTGATCCCATAGATAATTTTTCATTACACCATCCATAATTGCATGTGCATCTCTAAATTTTGTTGCGTCCTCAAATTTTAGTTCCTCTCTAGCAAGAGTTCTTTTCACGCATGCTCCAGCTCCATCATGTTCTCCTTTACCATGTCTAGCTTCAAGAAAACTCCACATATGTTGGATATTGTTTTCTTTGTGAGACTTGCATAGCCAATAAAACATTCAAGCATTTTTGAATTGTCTTGTACAATTATCTAACTATATGAGATGTGCCATCTGGATTTCTCTTTCTTTTAAACTTTCATAAAATATTTTGAAACAATATTACACAAACTCTGATGAATGTAACTGGTTATCACTTAAATAGAAATGTTACTCCCTCAAAAATTTTCTATTATCTTCTGTACTATCATTTGCATGTCTGTATATGATATGAACAAAGATGGCCACCTGCACTAAATTATAATACTAAGATTGAATTTCCTATTGTGGAGCAAGAGTATAGTTTTCTGCAAAGTTAACCACTGATAGTATAGTTCCATTTGGAAATGTGTTTTTACATGTGTGAAATTGTCCATCAATCTACTGAGCATATTGGGAGTGTTTCACATATTTGGATACAATATAATCCTTAAATTCTCTAATGAATGCATGCATACTAATTTTTTCTATGAATAACTCGCAATGCTTTTCAATTTTTCCATCCTTTAAAGAATATTAAACATTCTTGAATCTTTTCACATCCACTAATTGTTGTCCAAATTCATGTGAAATACTTTCATGCATACATTCTTCTAGCAATGAAAAGTTGCCACATCCATTGCATTGTCCAGAAATACATGCTATTAAATAAAATAATTATCCATTAGATGTTTCACAAAACAAACTTGCTATAAACTCTTTGATTGTTTGAGGTGGCATATTAATACCACATTCCTGCATAATTTCGTTAGTATGCCAAGTAAAACATATATATATATATATATATATATATATATATATATATATATATATATATATATATATATATATATATATATATATATATATATATATATATATATATATATATATATATATATATATATATATATCAGAAAACATCATAATAATAATGAAATTGCACATGAATTTTACAACAACAAGAGATTCATTGTTTATTAATTTTCACATACAAAGATTTACATTTCTCAATGATCAGTTGACTTATGGTAATATTAAATGGTAACACTGAATTATCTAATTTTTTTTATATAATCAGTTTGAGTCATGTCTAATAGATGTTTTGGATGAGGATCACAAAATTTGGACCCCACTCTTAATTTTAGAACATCTCTAACATTAGATGATACCCTTGTATTATCATGCCAATATTTTTCAATTAAAGAGTTGATTTCATTATTTAATTTCATGTTAGACCTTAGGAGTCCACTAAAACTCCAACATTGGTTAATTGGATCATTTTCAATACTTTTTTTCTCTTTGCTGCTCTTCTCAAAGTTTTAGTATTTATATTTAGAAATTTACTAGTCTTACTTATCATTCTTTTATTCGAAATTGATTTATTAACTAGAGCAGGTGTTATAACTCTTCGTGTTTCTTTGCTATCTTTAGATAAACTCTTTTTTCCAATAAAATCAATAGCATTAGCAACACTAAATATAACTTGTTTCATTGATTCATCTTTCTTTTTAAGTTTTTAAAAAATGCCTAAATTTTTCATTACTTTTTCGCATTTTCCACATTTTCATCAATTGCATCATGAGTTGACATTGAAATCCAAGACTTTTTCTATAAAAAAATAGTTTATATAATCTATTTTCATGCGTTCTAATTTGTCTCCAAGAAATCTTACAAGGAAGATTATCCAAGACATTTCTTTCAATTTTACAAAAGACATTTTCATTTTAACTCATATAAGGGATTTCATTCTCATTTCCTGTTTCCATATTTTTATTAGTATAATTGAGCTCATCATTGGTATATCTAGCTTCATTTAAATAACTAATATGATCAATATCATTGAAAGGTGGATTTGAAGGCATACCTGGATTTGTTTCTATAGTCACATTTTCCATATCATTGAAAGGTGGGTTTAAAGACCTGAATTTGTTTATATAGTCACATTTTATTCCATATTCACCATTTCCACATTTGCATCATCTACATTCATCCCATCCTTCACAGTCTCTTAAATGTTCTTCTCTTCAATAGTCATTGAACTAGATGCTTCAATATTCTTCATTTCTCAACTCTTTGTTCTTCTATCTCTTTGCCTTTTTGCCTCCTCTCTATTTGTTTCAATTTCTTCAGGTGTCATGAGCTTCCTATGTTTATTTCTTTGATATTGTTTTAATCCATGATTACCAAACCCTCTTGATAAAAATAATAAATGATATTTATTCTATTTTTAGATTGATACCTCTTTGAAATTTTGAAGTACAACTAGATGTAGATCCTTTGTTCCATAAATTCTGAAGTACAAGTAGATGTGAATAACAAAAACCCTCTTTCTTGATTCCTCTTGAAAATAGCCCTCATACTTGATTCCACTTCAAAATTGTTCATATGATTGACTCCTTTTAAAAATTGAATAGAATATGGCATGCTACGAGATTCCACAAGACACCTGTGAATTAAAAAACATAGAAATTGTTGTTGTCATGTTGTACACAGAAATACAAGTTGTAGATATATAGTGGTAGTACATTTTTACTTAAAATGGGAAATAACATACATATTAGGAACACATACCCTTTCTGTTTTTTATAACAGGTATTCATTTTAAAACAAAATGAGTACTTGTTTTAAAATGGGTACCTGTTCTATTTTTTATAATGGGTACCCGTTCCTAAAAGTGTGAACCACAACCTGCATTTTTTGTTTGGTTTTAGGCTTAGGAAAGGCATGGTAAGCCAACCCTTAGCCTTGAACCTACAAGTACAAGTCCATGTTCACAGTAAGAGAAAATACTAACTTTACCAATATGGTTGACGACTTTTTTTTTCTGATTTTTTTTACAAAATTAAAACACATTATAGACAATGATGTGCAATTTTAAAATATGTAATTTTTTTATGATTCAACTTATTTTTCTATTTATTAATTAATTAATGAGCAAACTGGTCCATAAACTTGAAATGTCTGGTTTTAATATTTTTTTAACTTTTAATTTTTAATTTAAAAAAAAAAGTTATATGTCATCAATCTACACATCATTTTTTACATAATGAAAAAAAATCATTTTATGATTAGTTTAGCTCAAATTATGTTGGTCGTACATGAGGGGTTTTCAAAAACAACAATTATGACCAATAAAAATTAATTAAAAAAATATTTGGAAAAAAAATTATTAAAAAATCATCATCAAACTTCACTATAATACACATCTTTCCCTAAAAGGATTTAGAAAATACTTTTATTTAGGTCAAATTATGTTGGTTGTACACGTGCATGGTATGGTCCTAAAAAAGAGACTTTTAAAAAGTGGTTTTTGTACAAGCCTATGAAAAATTAGTTTGTATCATATGGATATTAGAATAAATTACATATCTGAAAACTAGACTCAAAATACTACATTTCATATTACTAGACTTTCTTAAGATTCTATGTGTACGTGCTTCAAATTTTGACTCCAATTGTGACAAACTTTGGTTTTCAGGAAAAACACTTCCACTTTTTAGCCAAAAAGTGGACCCAACTTCTTTTACTTACCCTCACATGAGAAACCAAATCCTCTATTATGAGACACTTCATTCCTAGAATTGAAACTCTCTTATATTTCCAGCCCCTGGAAAAAGCTTTGACCCCTATCGAGTCATGTCCCTTCAATTTTTCTAAATATGGTGTCAAACCTCCTTTAAATAAAATCCTCCATACTTATTCATTTTTGTTGACTCCATTACAGTTAGAGGCTCTACTCATTTTTTATCATCTCCCATGGTGAAATTCTTCTTGTTGTTTGCTACAATGTCCCACACGATCTTGCCATCATTCTCAGAAAATGATGTTAACCTTAGATACTAATTGAAGAACTCACTAGAAGCTTTGGTTTAATAGGTTGCTCATCATCATTAGATGATGTAATCCTCATTCGCCTAATTTATAAAATCTTTCCCTGTAGGGTGAGAAACATCATGTACGTTTCCATTATAAATAATTAATCTTTCAATATGTGCGAACAAAGCATCTTTTCTTTCCCATTTAATCATTCCTTTGTTAAGCACCCCCAAGTTGGCAAAAAAATCAGCACTCTTATTTCCTTCACGGAATACATCATTAAATTGGACCTTTTTAATTTTTTTGCAAAGAGTAACAATATCTTTGATTAAATTATCTATAGTTCAATTGGGAGATTGCTTACCTTAAAGGCACTTGATAAAATAAAGAGAATCCCCTTCAAATATTAGTTTTTTGACACCTACTTGATAAGTCTTATAGATGGAGTTAAACGCTACAATAGCCTCTGTATAATGGTTGGTTTAATGACCCTAGTGTAAAGTGTAATCAACTATCACCTCTCCTTTGCGATTTCTAAGAACCCCCACCACCAGCTAGACTCATATTACCTTTTGAAGCCCCATCAAAGGCCACTTTACTCCACTCATGCGGAGGGGGAGTCCATACCATACCTGATCTTGGATTTTTTAGTTATTTAAGAGGAGTGGATAAATCAAAGTTGAGGTTCCATGCTGCCACTATCTCTAAATCTAAATTGGAAACTCCAATCTTCGGGGCATTAGAGATCTTCTCTTTTATCCTAGTATGAAAATTTTCTTTGATGGCCATTCCAATTGTATCCACCACTCTTCTAGCCTCATCTTTCATCTCCCAAAACATCCTATTGTTTCTTTCTTTCCAAAGACCCCAAGTAGAGTGGGGAAGTATAAGGGCCCATAAGAAATTCAAAGATGGATTTGTGAAGGAGACACCCATTGTTCCATCAAGTCCTAAATAGAGTTCGTGAAAACCTAATTAACTTTCCAAAGGAGTTCCCAAATCTCCCTAGAGAAATTATATTCCAACAATATGTGTGTGACAATCTGTTCCGCTCTTTCACAAAGGGCACACTTATTTGGGATAGGAAAACCTCTCTTCATAGATTATCAAGAGTAATAATTTTATTATGCACCAAGATCTAGTAGAAAATGTTAATTTTTGGAATTACCTAAGGAAGTCATAAATTAGCCTAGAATAGAGCAGGTTCTTTCTAATTCCCCAATGAATCAAATCCTTTGGCAACAGAGTAAGTACTTGTGGTAGACCCTGTTCACACTAACTTATCTCTTTAGGAAATTATAAAATACGAGTACAAGATTTGGCATAGATTGCAGCCTTGACAAGGGTCTAACCAAATTAGAAGAATGTATTAAAGTAGACAAAGACTTCCAAGATTTAATTCCATTTTCTTCCCTTATATAGTCAATCACTTTTATCCCAATGCCCCTAATACAAGAATCTATGATAGGTTCTATAAACACTAAAAATGTGCATGAGCATACATGATGATTTGATGATGAGATATAATCCTAAACACATACATGTAAGCATGTAATTATGCCCTCTCGGCAACATTTCTCTTAGTGACCGATGAGGCCATGTTTTATCTTATTTCTCTTGCTTTAAGTACATGCTTCCTAAGACATTTCCAAACTTTTATCTATTAACTATGTCTATAATCATCCTTGAGACATTGAAAGTATGAAGATGGGTATATAATATGTTGTTAATTAATTGTGTTTGAATTGATGATTACTTATGAAATATTATGGTACTTTATGTTAATTTTAGTAATTGTGATGTATAGATATGTTATCCTCAAAATTAGCTGTGCTCATTTTGTAGGATGACCCCTATGAAACTTGTTTGTTTCGTAGCCCATAACTCTAAGCATGTATTTCGAGGTGAATTTTTGTCCTCATATGTGATCTTCTAACTCTTGGGAATCATTTCAAGCATCTCCTTATTTTGGTTCTTTGAGGTTTGCAAAACTCGAATAAGTGAGCAAATTTGTTAAATAAGTAAGTTTAAATAGTTAAGGAGTTAGAAATTTTTTAGTATGCAAGAGCAGTAAATGTTACTGCCATTGCATATCTTTTTGCTTTTATAGTTTCCCATGTAGGAGTGACATTTTTTACCGATTGTGTATGTATGTGTTTTGTGTTGTTTGAACCAAGTGCATAAGCGACACTTTTTACCATTGTTGCATGTCTTTTTGTTGTTACCTTTTAAGATGCAAGGGCAGCGATAATCACTGCCTGAGCATCTTAAGTTCATACGCAATGCATTTATTACACTCCATGTGAATGTTTAATACGTTCCTTTATATGTTTTTAATCAATTTTAGTTTTCATTTTTATTTATTACTTGTCTTTGCACTCCTCTTGGTTCATTCGAGACCCTCGTGATAATCTTTAATAGTTCCTGGTTTTCTGGATCTAGGGCCTTCCTTGAAGATTGTTTGTGTCTTTATTCCGCCGGTTCCTTCAAGTAGTAGCTGTGATCAACACCGCATCCAGTGATTTCTCCAAAGCCAATGTCTGAGCTGTCTCCATCTAAGGCTAAAACAATGAAGTATAAGTATCAAGGGGTTTTCCCTGTTACTTCAGTGCAGTCAAATGTTGATGAGATCAAAGACACAGAAATAGGCCATGTTGATATGGCAGAGTTTGTGGAAAGAACCGAGCAACCAAATCCTCCACGTTACATGCAAAAGATCATTGATAGTAACATACACTTGGTGGCTTCATTCCTAGTTGCAGCCCATAATCTTGAGTTTGTCCTTCAAGTGGCAAGCCATTATGACAAAGACACTAGAACTGAGGTTGATGCCAATGGAAACATTATCATGAGATTAGGTGCAAAATTCTTAGATAAGGTATTCATGTGCCCACCAATTGAGAATGTTGGAGAAATTGACTTTGCTAAAGGTCAATGGGATTTTGATAATGATGTTGAATCATCTAAGAGGCATATTAATATAACAAGTGGTTGAAAACTCCTCAAAGTAACCTATCCAGATGGCCCAGAGGACTTCCCAGGAGTGACTTTGTGGAGGAAGTTAGTGATTTAATTACTTTGTTGAGCAGAGTCAGAGGTCTTTCTTCTTCTTCTACATTTCATGAATGGATGTATTTATACATTAGGATCATTCTTAAGGGGCAAAGGAAGATATTTTGGGGAGAACAAATCAGTAATTTTTACATGATCAACTACTTAAGGTTAATACTACTTTCAAGTTTTCTATGACCTCCTATCTAGTTTATGTTGTTGCATCAATGAGGATGTTTCTAGGTTTAACTCAAGATGGAGATCAGAGAGTTGTGCCAGTTTTTTAGTATTATCCTCAGATAACTCTCAAAGGATCCGTTCACAATTTTAGGAGGGTGAATGATGCTTTCTTTTCAGTCTTCATGTGCTTGTGGAATAGTGAGTTGGAATAGAAGAGGGTATTTGATGAAGCCTGGGAGGTTGTGAATTCTTTTGGTTATTTATTTCTATAATTTCCTACTTTTACATATATAAGAGTTGGATATTACCAAGGTTATCCATACATGTTGCCTCGATATCCAAGTGACAAGATAGTTTTAATGGAGCTGTGTAGACAATTGATTGTTGTTTATAATAAGCAAATGGAATTGAAGAAGTCTGGAATTAAGTTTCCTATGGAAATTGGGAGATATTCAGTTCAATTTGTTACCAAAGCTAAAACAATTGAAACTGAAATGCAGCTGGTCACTATGAAGCAATTCAAGAAGAGGAATAAATTTGATTTCCGCAGAGTATAAGACAAAATCAAAAGGAAATTAGTATTCCACGTTCCTATGGTAGATGATGTTTGGGCCAACTTGAGGACTCAAAATGAGATTCGCAAGTTGGATTACTGCAGATTGCATTTGAGTCAAATAGAAGAACTTGGGTTGGCAAATATTCCTAAAGGCATGGAGGATGAGGGGGATGTTTTAGACCCTACATAATATTGAAAATATTGAAACCTTAGCCTTACCTGAAATCAAGTGATCAGTAAAAGAGGAAACTTCCCTCCGAAAAAAATTTTAGCCCATATTAGCCAACACCAATGTATGGTTGCAGAGTAAAGGAATTAGTTTGAAAGAATTTCTTACTGGGTCTGAAATAGAAATTCAGGAACAAACAAGGAAGAAGGTTGCGAACAAAACCAAGAACAAGAGTGATGTTCCTTCTTCATCCAAGGTATCAAAACCACAGATTAATTTTGTTTCTAAAGAAGGGAAAGCAAAGGAAGTTGCAGAAGGTTCAAATACTGAAGATCCAAGTTCAAATAAGATGAATGTTGACAATTGGGTGGCAGAAAATGCAAAAAGAGAGCAACAAGATGTTGAAGAATCCCATACTGAGGATGTAGAAATGGGTGAGAAATCAGCTGAGGAAAGAGATGAGGGATATGAAATAGAAACATGTATAGATTAGGAACACCTTGATGGTTTGCATAAGTCCCTATATAAAGATGTTTCTCAGGAACCACAAGTTTCTACCACCTTGCCACATATTTCTATTTCTGATTATACTCCAATTGTTTCCAATATTCCTACTTCTCTTGTTATTGTTGTATCTTCTGATTCTACTCCTATTTTTGTTAAGACTAGTTTTGGAACTATGTTTGATTCTTCTGGTTCAATACCAAGTTTGTCTTCATCTTCATTTGACATTAGAGAACAAACTATGTTAGATCAATTTCTTAATAGTTTTGAGAAGAATGTTGATGCTACAGGTATAGTTTTTACTACCACTTCTCCAATTATTACCATCACAGGTGTTAGCATGAATCCTCCTGATCAGGGAATTGATCCACCCCCAAATGTAAATGTTTTAACATTACCTCCGTGGTTGTCAGCATATACTCCAAAAAGAAAGAAGCGGGCCATTTCACCTAATGATATTGATTTGGAAAAGCTATTGCTTGCCAGGCCAAAGGTACAAAAGAAAAAGCCTAAGATTATTTCTAGGCTAGTGGATGATAAAGGAGTCAGATATGCAGAGATTGCAAGGCCTCCTCCTGAGGCTACAACATATACCTTTAATGTAAATGATTACATTATTTCCAGAGTTGAGTTGGGCAAGCTTACCCATGAGGGTATTAAGTCAGATTTTTAGGTAACAATCAGTTCTTTACTTAATAAATATGATGAAGAAAAGAAAGAGAAAGAACAATACAAAGCCAAGGCTGAATGGCTTGCAGCGTTTCTTTAAAAGATAACTATGTCCTCAGAAATTGTGGAGCTTGTGATGGTTTCCATTGAAGACCCTCTGATTCAGAAGGTTCAAAAAGTTCATGCTAGAGGAAGGGTTGTTGGTGAATTTCTAGATAGAATGCTCATGCAGGGTAAAGTTCTTTTGAAGACTATAGTGGAACAAAAAGAGAAAATGGGAAAGGCAAGAGGTGAGATTGATGAGCTTGTTGATTCATTGTCTCAGGGACTCCAAGATCTAGAGGAAACTCTAGACGAATGGATTGAAATGAAGAAAATAAAGATAAAAATTTTGATAGCAATTGGTGTTGTATCAAATCAAAAGTCTTACATTAAGACTAAAGAATCTTTGATCCATCGTATCAATGTGTTGAGGAGTTTGCTTGAAGATCTGTAAAATACATGTGAACTCAGTGAGGAAGATGATGTAACACTTTTGCATAGACTTGAAGAATTTTTGTGCACCTTGATAGGTGAAAATCACAAGTTTCTTTCTGTAGAGGAAATGATTGATGCATTTGAAAAGATGGTTCAAAGGGATTTTGAGGATCAAGTATTTTCAACTACCTCAATGGACAAGCTTTGTGATTATCAATCAACTCTTGATAATTTGAAGGACAATCTTGGGAAACATGAGAAGGCAATAAAAGCAGTGAAAGATATGATTGTCAAGGCTCGTGCTATTTCAGAAAATACAGCTGGACCTGATGTCTATGAGATGGAAGAAATGAAGGCTATGTATCATAATTTATTGAAGAAGAATGATGGTGGCAGCTGAAGTTCTTTCTTCATGCCTTAGTTTATTTTTCATAGTTTTTTGCATATGTAATTTGTAATTAGTTCTGGACATATCTACATGTATTTTTCCAAAATGTAATTACATGTGGAACAAAGGAAGTCCTAAGTAAAAAATGACTCTTTTGTGGAATAAGTCAAAGTAGTTGTAGATTTCCTATTTTTTCTCCAGGCCTCTCCCTATAAATAAGAGGGCCTCTTTGTAATTAACTATCTTTTATTTATTGCAAGTAAACTCTGCCGAATTGAAGAGCATCTTAAGACTTTGAGCTTTATTGTGTTTATCAATTATTCAAGCAATTATTAATATAAGAAGGCATTCTGAGTATCAAACTTTGTGTTGAATCAAATTGCATTGTGATATTGATGTTCTTATGTCATTAACATTACATTATATTGAATAGTTATTTGAATCGTGGAGATTTTATTAACCAATTGAGAGAGTGTTCTGATTTTGATTTTAATAGCCTTTGTACTATTATATCATTAAAGGAGATTGTGTTTAGTTATTAGAAGAGATATAGATTGGAGACTTTGTGCTCTCAATTATTGTCTTCAACTTAGTTATATTTGATAGTGTTAGAATATGAAAAGATTAATAACCCAGAAAACTAGTGCAAAGAATAGATATTAAAACTATGAATGCAAATGATACGAAATCAAAATAGCAACACAGTGTTAGTCTCCAAGAGAGTAATGCAAATGCTAGAAGCAAAATAGCATTAAGAGGATGCAAAAGCAAAAGATGCCAAATACAAGCTAGGTAGCATGCTTATATAGACTAGGAAGAGAGAGGAGGTGGCAACACCGACCAATGCGGAGCAACCATCTATCGGACTAAAGATAGCAAAGT